>ML429092.1:0-11019 GCA_005239525.1 Nicotiana knightiana | reverse complement strand
AGGGGGGGGGGGGTTAGGGTTGTTTAGTGTATGGGATAGAAAGGGGGGATTTTAGAATGGTTTTTTTAAAGAAGCGGAGGTCCGAAATTAATAAGAAAAGGTATAAAAAAAACTCACATGATGCGGTCGGTTTTCCTCGTGCGTGGCCGCGCAAGTGAGACAAAACAGGGCTGAAAATGCGCGGTCAGTGCGTGGCTTTTTGCACGACTAGTGCGCGACGTCACCCCTAAGGTGCGCGGTCGCACATATTTACTTTTAAAAAGGCCATTTTTGAAACCTCACTTCCTACCTTCTGCGACATGTACTCTCCTGCACCTACAACATCATAATATACACTAATTTCTATTTGTTCTACGCATGAACAAAAGTGGAACAAAAAAAATTTAAATAGTAGAAGGATTAGAGGTAGTTATGAGTTATAGTCCTCAGTTGGACTCAACCGGGCATCCTTAGTTGAGTTTGATGCTCGAGGATTGCTACGCAAACCCTCCAGCACAATACGGTTTTAGTCTGTGCCCACTCACTTTGAAACTTTCTGTTCCGTCTTGGTTTTGGATCTCAATTTCCCCATATAATGATGCATGTTTCACCACATACGGTCCCGTCCATCCAGACTTGAATTTTTTGGGGAATAATATGAGTCTACTATTGTACAGTAAGACTCTGTCCCCTTCGTGAAACTTCTTTGGCTAAATCAGACAATCATGCCACCTTTTTGTCTTTTCCTTGAAAACCCGCGCATTTTAATAGGCGTCCAGCCTAAACTCCTCCAATTCATTCATCTACGCCAACCTGTGATCATCTGCATGACTAAGATCAAGATTAAGCATCTTAATGGCTCAATAAGCCTTATGTTCTATCTCAATAAGTAGGTGACACGATTTTCCATACACTAATTTGAACGACGAAGTCCCTATGGTTATTTTGAACGCGGTTCTATATGCCCATAGAGCTTTATCCAACTTTACAGACCAATCCTTACGAGAATCACTAACAGTCTTTTCAAGAATTTGTTTAAGTTCCCGGTTGGCCACTTCAACTTGCCCACTAGTTTGGGCATGACACAAGGTTCCTATTTTTTGTGTGACCCCCTACTTGGACAGCAGTGCAGCAAATTGCTTGTTCATTGTGACACATTGTCACTGATAATCACTCGAGCTGTCCCAAAGCGGGTAAAGATGTTCTTCCAAAGAACTCACACTCTACCCGAGCATCATTCGTCCTAGTAGGGATTGCTTTGACCCATTTAGAGACGTAGTCAATGGCTACTAGGATGTACTCATGGGAATGCGGCAGACATTGGGAATGGAACCATGAAGTCAATGCCCCAAACTTCGAAAATTTCACACACTCGAATGGAGTTGAGAGGCATTTCGTCCCTCTTGCTAATATTACTTGCCCTCTGACACTTGTCATATACAACTACATACACTCTTGCATCTTTGTACAAAGTAGGCCAAAAGAAACCGGCTTCTATGACTTTTGATGCAGTGCGATTTCCACCATAGTGTCCTCCATATGCTCCATCATGACAATGAGACAGAATGCTTGCCATCTCTCTTTCAGGCACACATCTTCTAATCACACCATCTGCACACAGTTTAAATAAGAAAGGTTCATCCCAAAAATAACTTCTTACCTTACCTTGAAAATTCCGTCTTTGATCACGAGTGAGGTCACGAGGCAACCATACACTAGCTAAAAATTTGGCTACATCAACATACCACAACGGCCTTTCGAAGACCACAACTAAGGAGAAAATTTGCTCATCAGGGAACTCTTCCCTTATTTCAATTGGTTCGACCGGTGATTTTTCAAGTCGAGATAGATGATCTGCGACTTGATGTTCTGTGCCCATCCTATCTTTTATCTCCAAGTCAAACTCTTGGAGCAACTACACCGACCACATCAGACGCGGCTTGGACTCCTTCTTACTCAACATGTACTTCTTTGCTGAGTGATCAGTGTGTACAATCACTTTACTATCCACAAGGTATTATCTAAACTTGTCAAAATAAAATACCACAATAAATAACTCTTTCTCTGTAGTGGCATAGTGAACTTGAGCATCATTCAACGTCCTGCTTTCATAATAGATAGGCCTAAACATTTTATCTTTTGTTTGCCCCAGAACTGCTCCCACAACCACATCACTAGCATCACACATTATCTCAAATGGCTGGCTCCAGTCAGGTGTCACCATAATAGGAACACTCACAAGCTTTTCTTTTATCAATTCGAATGCTCTTAATCACTTTACATTGCAAACGAACTTGACATATTTCACTAGCAATGCAATCAACGACTTGGTAATGCTGGAAATTTTTTTGATAAACCTCATATAGAACCCAGCATGTCCCAAGAAACTTCTTATGCTCTTCACAGAAGTTGGTGGAGGGAGCCTAGCAATTATATCTACCTTAGCTCTGTCAACTTCAATTCCATGTGCACTTACTTTGTGTCCGAGGACTATTCCCTCCTTCACCATGAATTGACACTTCTCCCAGTTAAGAACCAAGTGGGTGGCTTCACAAAGTTCAATAATGAGATTCGAATTCATCAAGTAATCCTCAAATCCATCACCAAAAAGGGTGAAATCATCCATGAACACCTCTAGACACTTCCCGTTTAAATCGGATAATATAGACATCATGCACCTCTGAAAAGTGGCAGGTGCATTACACAACCCAAACGTCATCCTCCTGTAAGAAAAAAATACCTGATAGGCAAGTGAATTTGGTATTCTCAACGTCTTCTGGGGCAATGGGTATCTGATTGTACACTGAGTACCTAACCAGGAAGCAGTAGCATCCATGTCCAGCCACTTTCTCGAGCATTTGATCAATAAAAAGGAGTGGGAAGTGGTCTTTCCTTGTTGCATCATTCGGCCTTCTATAATCAATGCACATTCTCCACCAATGACCATTCTTGTGGGGATCAACTACTGACTATCTTCATTTTTCACCACTGTCATGCTCCCTTCTAAGGTACAACTTGCACTGGACTAATCCACTAGCTATCAGAGATGGGAAAAATCACTCCCGCATCTAGAAATTTGATGATCTCCTTGTGAACTACCTCCTCTAAACTCTTGTTCAACTTGCGTTGGGGCTGCATCAATGGCTTGCTATTAGAATTTTGTGCATGCAAATGGCTAGACTGATTTCTTGAATATCAGCTATGCCCCAGCCGATAGCCTTCTTATGCTTTTTCAGCAGCTCCACCAACTTTTGCTCTCGTGTACACAGGAAAATTATTAGTTTCAAGAAAAGCATATTTCAAGTGAGAGGGTATGACTTTCAATTCCACATTAGGCTTAGAAGCCTCCTCTTTTAGTTCCTCCTCATCAACCACTTGATCCTCAGTTTTAAGAGTTTCAGCCTCTTTCTTTATTTCAGTATCTTTATCCTCCACTGTGCTAGACTGAGTAATACATCTCTCTGGAGTATCCCCCACAAGCTTTTCTAACTTTTATTATTCAGCCAATTCCCCGACAATTTCTAGCTTGAAACACGAGTAGGCGGACATCACTGGGGTATTTCATCATCCTCTTCATCTGAAACACCACTTTTTCATTGCGCACACTGAGCATAAGCTGCCCCTTATAGATATCAAGGATAGATCTGCCTGTACATAAAAATGGCCACCCTAGAATTAGAGGCACCTCCTTGTTCACCTCCATATCCACCACCATAAAGTCTACGGGGAACACAAACTTGTCCACCCGCACTAGAATATCTTCAATGATTCCCTCAGGTAGAATAGTAGTCTAGTCAGCCAATTGTAGGGACACTAGAATTGATTCGATCACTCAAAGCTCACCTTCCAGTTTCCAAAATACAGATAAAGGAATTAGATTTATACACGCCCCAGAATCATAGAGGGCCTTGTCAAACTATTAACTCCCCAACGAGCATGGTATGGTGAACCTTCCTGGGTCCCTACACTTTTGGGGAATTTTGTTTTGCAATATCGCACTATAGTGGGCATTTAGCTTGACCACTGTTGGTTCCTCTAATTTTCTCTTGCTAGACAGAATTTCCTTCAAGAACTTTGCATAAGCGGGCATCTGAGTGAGTACCTCTGTGAAGGGAATGTTTACATAAAGTTGCTTGAGCATCTCCAAGAATCACCCAAAATATTTTTCAAATTTCTCATACTTCATCTTTTGAGGGAATGGTAGATCTGGCATGTGCCTACTTTCTTCAATCTTCTTTTATACCCCACTACTCTAGCCTTTTTTCTCTTCATTCTTTTTCTCTGCTGGTGTTTCAGTCTACTTGTTAACCATCTCAAGTCTAGCCTTCACTGTTGGGTCAGTAAATGCTTTTCCACTTTGCTTTGATTATTTCCTTTGGGGTTCCTTTCAGTGTCAGAAGGAAGAGTCCCAGGAGCCCTCTCAGACAACAAATTTGCAATTTGTCCTATTTGTATTTCTAAATTCTGGATAGTCGTTCCCTGAGTTTCAAAATTTTTATCTGTTTTATTGATGAATGCCTTCATGAGATCTTCCATATTTTACTGATTCGGCTATAGTGGTTGGTATTGTTGCCTCTACTGGTTCTGAAAACCTGGTGGTCCTTGACCCTGGGTCTGAGATTATTTTTCTGCCATGAGTTCAAGCTCCCATTAGGTGAACTCCACGAAAAACCTGGATGTCTTTGACCCATATCATTATAGTTGTTACCACCTTGGTAGTTTCCTCTATTGAAGTTCCCCAAACTGTTGACTTCCTCAGATGTAGCTTGACACTCATATGTAGGGTGTCCTAACCAACAAATGTCACATCCTATCTGTGGTTGAATTTTCACCTGAGCCGTCATCAGTTGCTTGATCTCCTTATCCAGAGCTGCAATTTGGGCCTGCATTGATATAGACGATTCTACTTGGTGCACCCCTGCTGATTTTCTTCGATCCCCTTGATCTGTGGACCATTTTTCCGCATCTTCAGATAGTTCATTAAAAATAGTGACAATCTCTTCATGAGTTTTCTTCATCGAAGGACCTGCAACTGCACTCTTAAGCATTCTTCTTGATGACAGGTTTAACCCATCCCAAAAGTCTTGAAATTGCATCCATTTCTCTATTCCGTTGTGAGGGCACCTCCGCAATAGCTACTTAAATCTTTCCCATGCCTCAAACACTGTCTCTCCTTCACCTTGGCTGAAATTTTGAATCTCCTTCCTCATTCCCCCAGCCTTAACAATTGAGAAGTATTTTTCCATAAACTTGGTAGTCATCTCCTCCCACGTACGGATTGACCCTGTGGGCAGACTTCTTAACCACTGCTTTGCATCATTCTTAAGTGAGAAAGGGAATTATCTGAGGTAGATAGCATCACGTGATGGTCCATTGTAGCGGAATATGTTCATAGTTTCGTCAAAGTCCATCAGATGGCTGTTGGGGTCTTTATTGGGTTTGCCTATGAAAATGCAATTGTTCTGAATGGTCTGGATGACTCCCTATTTGAGTTCAAAATTATTAGCATCGATGGGTGGGGGCCTCACTGTCATGCCTCAACCTATCTGTGATCAACACTGTCTGCTATAGAACCACCTGCATCCATTTAAAGATGCAGCGCCCCCAGCAAAAGGGATGTTAGTAACGTCGAATAGTACTAGTATGTAAACTAAACACCATCTCAATATAATGAATAGTAATATAGGGGAAATAGTCAAGAATGCAATATGAGCTTCAAATAACACTAAAACATCAAGTTAAGGATCACATAGATTTTCAAGTCAATTTCCACGTTATTAGGTTGGGTGGTCTTAGTGTCGATATACCACAATCCACAATACCACCGTGTTCTTACACGGAGTTTGATCTCGACCCGATCGGCTAGGTCATCTCATTTGAGACATCAACCATATCCACAATTGTAATTATATTTCCAGCACAGTTACCACCATGTGTGCGGTGTGGCGTCCAATCACGGCCCGATCGGCTAGGCCATCTCATTTGAGACATCACCCTTTCAGTCAGTCATCTCACTTCATATTTCTTTCCCATATTTTCAATACATTGGCACGAGGGCCCTCAATTATAAAGTCATCCTTGGCACTTGGTCATGTTTCACAATTCCAGTTTCCCTTTTTACATTCAACATCATTATCATCATCAACAACACTAGGGCCTATTATTTAAGACATTGGTACATATATGAGCAATTTGGGAATCCTAAGCACGTAGAGGTTTTTTATACACTTTCGCATAACAACCTTATTCAACCTTGACATGAAGTCTTAACATTTTTTAACACACATTCCACATTTGAACACATCCTCAAATGGCAAGATGACATGAATAAGCATTTAAAGTAAATATTGAACATGTATTCTTCAACACAAACACATTCGGAATAGCCCATTCTAGGATGATCAACTTGGGACTTACACCAATTACATGACACCGGGGAATTCGATTCTAAGAAGGACGGAATTTAGCCAACAATTGAGCTCCCTTACACTCTAAAATGATCGGGGAATCTTAGCAACACCAATCTATTTTAGAAATATAACAGATTGAACTAAATTAGAGAAATGATCATGGTTCTAGCTCATTTGAGCATTTTATCAATCAACAAGTGTGCATTAAGGATTTTAAGGCCCTTTTATGAAAGACTTCACCATCTCACACCCCATTATTTATTATCTTTAGCTCACAGCCTCCCCACAAACTTTAATAATACATGCATGCAAGATATCCACCCCTAAACCCAATAATTGTCTTTCTAATTATCCCTTTTTTACTAAATTTTCGAAATTAAAAGCTAGGGTATATATTCTTACCTTCAATATGAGGACCTTCTTGATAATCTTCAAGGATTGAGCAAGAATTGTTGCATATTAGGGTGAAGATTATTCTCTCACTATAAGAACTCTCTCTCACTCTAAAAATATCAGAATAAGCTCAAAAATTATTTATGGTTTGTGTTTTAACGGAATAGGGTCGGGTTTAAAAACCCCAAAAATGAAGCCGCAGGACAGGATCTGCGGCCGCATAATGACTTTGCGGTCCGAAAAATGACCGCGAAAGATGGCCCTCGAAACTTGGCTGGCCTGCTTCACTCTGTGGCTGTTATGCGGCCCGCAGACCTGTTCTGCGGCCGCAAAACCTCATTCCGCAAAAATCTAAGGATGATTATGTGACCAAAGTGCGGCCCGTGAAATGGTTATGTGGTCGCATAATTGGCTGCAAAATTGACCTCAAAATTGGCCCAAAAAGCCGCTTCACTCTGCGGCCATTCTTCGGCCCGCAGAGTGATTATACGACCGCATAATGGGCCGCAGAAATGCCTATTTCTGCAAAATATTCCCTTCAACTCCCCAGCGTACTGTTCAATCCAAAAAGTTCAATATCACGGAACCCCCATTTTTAGGAGAAATTTTACGGGGCCTTACATCCTCCCCCACTTAAAATCATTCATCCTCGAATGAGGATCAAGGTTCACTATTAGCACCTTATGCAACTTAGTTTTTCCTACCACACACCAGCAACCCCAAATTTGACTAACTCCCTCAATTTCCAAAAATTTTGCCAGAGTTTCCTTTGTAACTGGGCCTATCCACCTGTCTGAGTACCCAGAAACACATCCTAACAACATATTCATGGCCCGATGACGTAACATAACACCAAAACAACACCAATCGTGGACTCATAAGCAACATATAATCAAAAGGAACACCTTTACATTAACTGAACAAGTGATACAAAATTCATAGGCCACAAGTTCATAAAAAGTATTACACAGCTATTCAAACAAGTAAGGATACTTCTTCTTCATCTCTTCCTCAGCCTCCCAAGTAGCCTCTTCAACCTGCTGGTTTCGCCATAACACTTTCACGGAGGCAATTTCTTTATTCCTTAACTTTTGGACTTGTCTATCAAGAATGGCAACTGGAATTTCTTCATATGACAGTTCTTCATTAACCTTAATGGTATCAACCGGCACAATAGTTGACGAATCTCCAACTACCTTCTTCAACATGGACACATGGAATACCGGGTGCACTAATGACATCTCGGGTGGTAGCTCAAGCTTGTACGTCACCTGACCAATCCTCTGAATGATTCTGTACGTCCCGACATACCTCATACTCAATTTCCCTTTTCTTCCAAACCACATTATACCCTTCATGGGGGAAACCTTCAAGAATACACAATCATCTTCTTTGAACTCTAAGACTCTGCGACGAACATCCGAATAGGATTTTTGACGACTCTGAGAAGTTTTCAACCGATCCTTTATGATCTTAACCTTCTCCATTACCTGATGCACGAGTTCGGGTCCTATCAACTCAGCCTCCCCAATCGTGAACCACCCAATGGGAGATCTACATCTCCTACCATATAATGCCTCAAATGGTGCCATATGAATACTAGCATGAAAGCTGTTGTTATAAGCAAACTCTATGATTGGCAAATGATCATCCCAACTACCCCTTGCTACATTCCATATTTTTGTACGTGAAAGTACGCCATAAGTAAATTGATGAAAGCTCGAAAATGAGATGTTACATCCCGCATTTTTGTACGTTAAAGTTTCGTCATAAGTTCAAGAATGAGATTATTTTGGGATTTTAAGCATTATGATATTTCAAACAAGTGATAAGTAAAATCGTGAAAGTGAGAGGGTAAGAGAATCAAAGAAAATAAGTTTCGTCGAAGTTAGACAATTTGGGATAAAATACGGTCCGAGCTATACCAGGTATTTATGGACTAGTGCCATACAAGGTACTACATGACCATGCTAGTAAGGTGTATAAGGTATGTTAAAAGTGAGTAGTATATTAAGTAATTTGAGATAATTCTTGATTATGTGGATAATTGGGTAATTTTAAATTTTTAATTAGGAGATTAACTTGTAATTAAGAAATTATGGATAAAGTTTAAGGGGGGACACCATCTCCTAACATGGAAGCCAAGGGGTCTTGAGTTAAAGACTAAATGAGGAAATAAGGAAGAAGGCTTCAACGTAAGTACAGTGACCTAAAGAGGAAATGGTCGTGTAACAACAGTCTCACAATAACATTGTAATCACTCCAAAAGAAAGTGGCACCTACCGTAGCTAATGAACAGGAAGAAGAAAAAAAATTAATAAAAAGGTGATACTCGAGATCATATGGGTTGCACGAAAATTCCGGCATGTGTGGGAACTAAAATAAGCTAAGTATGCACGCAATAAGGAGGCAGGAAGACCAGAAAAAGTAATAGCTTACGTTTAAAGAAAGCTGAGAAAGGAACGGAAGAAATTATTCGATCAATGATCCAGAGTTAGTTACGTTAAGAATGCACTTAAGATTGTCATAGACAAAGGATTTAATTGTTAGAAGATTGTATCATGGATATTCCATAGCGCCCATGAAAAAAAAAGGCTAAAGAAATAACTAATACCATGAGCCACAAATCGGAAGATAGCTTAAGCCTACACAAAGGTTGATCAGAGGGAAGAGGAAACTAAAGAGTTAGATCAACTAAGTAAATCAGGAGTCTGAAAATTGGACCTAGAAAATTATAGAAATTGTGGTTGAGAATATTGCAGAATCACTCTTAATATCATAGGTACAAGAGAGATAGTACAACAACCATATTCTATAACGGCTCTATGAGAAAGCTAGTTAGAAGAGTACCCGCCTCATAAGAAGTCAGTATGAAGCTCCCAACGGATTGTGTATGCACCAGAGGTGCAAGTATTATAATAGAACTTCAAGTTGTGGATGTGAATTATACCTCTGTGGAAGGGAGGTCATGAAAGAGATAGAAGATTTGATGCGATATTTTAAGGAAAAGGTGAGAAACATACGAGATACTCAAATGCAGAAGGTTGTAAATAGTCCATACTTTGGATAGGAGGCTAGAAGCGCGGGATTCATTGTCCAGGAATGAAAGAAACATCGTCAGTGGCATATCTTCCAGCCTATGCTTTCTAGGTACCAAGAGATCCAGTTAAGAGAGTAAAGCAGAATTAGAGACAATGTGATGTCTCACTTGATGTTCCAGAATAACACAAGGAAATCTATGGTGCAAGCAAGTTGAAGGAAGGTTGTGAGTAGTATAAATAGAAATGTGTAGGTCGCAAGATAAAGTATGGTAAAGCAACAAGGTTTTAGGAAGACAAGAGCAAGGATAAGAAAGGGCGAGTGAGAAGGTGACGAGAATGGATAAGTCCTAAGGATTAAGCCCATGAAAACAAGAAAGCTAATGGTTTCTCTAATTATAGAAAGCTCAGTATAGCCTGAATGAAATCAAAGGAGTCTAAGACTAGTAGCATTAGAAGAAATATAATGCTGCCCTGGTAGTAGGATGAGGGTGTAATTGTAATAGATAAAGGATGACGTTTGGGCCTTCAATTGAGTAAGGAATTCAAGAAAAAAAGGGGGAGGATTTCATGAGTTGCATGGGATTAGAATAACCCCCAAAGAATGAATCATGTTGGGATGCTATGAAATACGGTTATGAAAGCATGGTATATGATGCGAGGCTAGAATGCATAGTTTAACATGGAATATACCTTACATTTGAGGTGCATTAATGATAAAAATACACTTGTTATGTGCTTAATAGAGTTTATTTTATGTGTAGGTGAATTGGAGATGGAAACGGAGCTAAAGGGATGCAAATACGTCGAAAATACGCAAAAGGAGACACCCGGGCGATAGCCTGGCGTTTGCCCCCTAAAGCCTGACCCTACCTGGCGTTAGGGGGGTGTTTACCTCATAAGGCCAGGAAGCCCCTGGCGTTAGGGGGGAGTTAGGGCCCAAACGCCAGGCCTGCCCTGGCCTTAGGGGTGGGTTAGAGTCCAAACGCCCGGGGTTCACAGTTCGGCCAAATCCGAGTTTTGACGAGTTTAAGTGTTTCCCGGTTAAAATAGAAGTCTCCTACATGGTTAGGGTTCGCCCTAGACATATAAATAGACACCAAACAACACAACTTAAAGAGGACGGAGGAGATTCGGAGGGATTCAACAAGAAAACACCATAGAAGTGACAAACATTGATTTCTACATCTAGTATTCAT
>MDKJ01293600.1:0-15048 GCA_005239525.1 Nicotiana knightiana | reverse complement strand
ATAAAACATATGATTAGGCTATAATTGCAAAGTTATTGCAATTATAGCCAAAGAGTGCCAATCGGGCTAATTATGAAATAATTTGGTCTCAATAGGATTAAAAATAACATATTAAATCAAGAAATATTTTTGAAATCATTTGTAATGCAATTTATAACTAATTATTAGAGATAAAAATACTGGATAAATTAGTAATAAATTTATAAAAATATGAGAAAAATATGGAAAAATACCAATTGCTGTGGAACTTCTTTTTGAAGGTATATATGCAAATTTAAAAATAATTTGAGGAAATATTGGGTATCAACATCTGCCCCTCTTTACCCGGGAAGGATGGAAGAGTTGTCGGGTAAAAATATGATGGCCAAGTTGACCGAGTGGAAATAGATTGAAAGGTTTGGGCCGCACCCTGGTTTCTGAGCTGCCTAAATATCCCTGGTTTTACAGGAATCAGGCCGTATGTAGTTCAGGAACCACCGGTGAAGTATACCGATGAAGTTTTATAAGGGTGGACGCAAAGTGCAAGGTTGGGTGAACAAGCGGCTTACAGGGTAGTTAGGAGAACTGGGACGACACCGTGCCTGCCATGATGGCTGTTGCTTGACAGGTTACCTGCAAATGAGTAATACAAACATATCGTGCGTAATTTAAACATGGTGCAAGTTCCCGTTGGACTATGAATGCAGTCTTTGGACGGTTAAGGATGACGTCTTTCGACCATGATGTCCTGGGCCATGAATTTCTTGATGCAGGATTCGTAGGCCATGAAATGACGTTCTCGGGCCATGGAGATGGTGCCTCCAAATCATGACGCCTTTGAATAATGATATGCAAACTGATAAAAGAGACCCTCAGGCCATGACATGGTGTTCTGGGGCCATGAAGATGGTGCCTACGAACGTTGACGCCTTTGCATAAGTTGGCGATATTTCAGCCCATGAAGATGCAATAGTATGATGCTGACAAGGCAGAGCTTAGACTTGCGAATTAAAGGGGCAGAGCTTAGCCCAAAAGGAAAGCGCAGTAAATAATGCTAAAGGCATTGGTTGCTTTTTGAGAAGTAAATGAGGTAGAGTTTAACCTCGGAAGGCAGAAAGGTAGCCTTATGCAATATGCAAATGTAGATGGAGACAATGTTTAGTCTCGGAAGGCAGAAAGGTAGCTTTATGCAATATGCGAATGCAGATAGAGATAACGTTTAGTCTCGGAAGGCAGAAAGGTAGCCTTATGCAATATGTGAATGCAGATGGAGACAACGTTTAGTCTCGGAAGGCAGAAAGGTAGCCTTATGCAATATGCGAATGCAGATGGAGACATCGTTTAGTCTCGGAAGGAAGAAAGGTAGCCTTATGCAATATGCGAATGCAGATGAAGACAACGTTTGGTCTCAGAAGGCAGAAAGGTAGCCTTATGCAATATGCGAATGCAGATGGAGACATCGTTTAGTCTCGGAAGGCAGAAAGGTAGCCTTATGCAATATGCGAATGTAGATGGAGACATCGTTTAGTCTCGGAAGGTAGAAAGATAGCCTTATGCAATATACGAATGCAGATGGAGACATCGTTTAGTCTCGGAAGACAGAAAGGTAGCCTTATGCAATATTTAAAAAAGGACAACAGAAATTCTTAGCTAGTGTTAAATTGTGGTAATGCATTGTGATAATGAAGCATTGTTTGTGCTGATAACAAGTGTTGGCGTGACGAGTTTGAGGAACTATGTCTGTCCTTTGAGCGGATAATATGTTTTGGGGCTTTTGCAATTTTGTGCTTGCATCCAAAGAGAGATCATGAGTTTTGTAAAGGGGAAAGATTAGTTCGCATTTTGGCTGGCCCTGCTTGTCTCATTTGCTTGATCATGATGATACTGTTTGCGTCATTGGGGTAGCGTCCGCTAAACAAGTTGCTTCAAAAAAAAAATATGCATGATTTTTTGTAAGATATAATATATAATCTAAAATAGTTTTAGATGAACCGACGACATGACACGGCTCGAGACATTGCAACCTCTCCTGCTGCGGAATTTTTAGGGTCCTACTCAAAATTCTACCACAGTTTGCTGGGTGAACAACTCTGACTGCTGCTCACGCGGCGATTGGCTGAACTTGCTTCGAAATTTTGAGGGTCTTCCTCAAAATTCTGCCTCAGTTAGCTGGGTGAATGCTTGTGGACTGCTACTCGCTTCGGAATTTTGAGGGCCCTCCTCAAAATTCTGCCCCAGTTTCCAATTGCGGGGAAAAGTAAATTTTTATTGAATTGTGACCGAACCCATAGGGCTGCCTACGTATCCCCTCTTAAACAGGAATCAGGTCAGGCGTAGTTTAAATTACATCATTGAGAAAGCATAAAGATTACACATAGTAGCGCTTGACTGCATCTGAATTGATCGATTTCGGCCAAACTTCTGCGTCCATTTCTGCAAGTATGAGTGCTCCTACTGTCAGCACTCTATGAACCATGTACGTACCCTGCCAGTTGGGAGAGAACTTTCCTTTGGCTTCGTCTTGATGTGGAAAGATCTTCTTCAGGACCAGATGCCCTAGTGTGAATCGTCTCGGCTTGAATTTCTTGTTGAAGGCCCTGGCCATTCTATTTTGATATAGTTGACCATGACATACTGCATTCATTCTCTTCCCGTCTATGAGGGATAATTGCTCATAATGGCTTCTTACCCACTCTGCATCACTGAGCTCAACTTCTTGTATAATTCTTAGAAATGGATTCTCCACTTCGGCAGGAATTACAACCTTTGTACCATAAACTAGCATATAGGGAGTTGCCCCTGTTGATGTGCGGAAAGTGGTGCGGTATCCCAGTAAAGCGAATGATAACTTTTCATGCCACTGCTTGTGCATTTCTATCATCTTTCTTATTATCTTCTTGATAATTTTGTTAGCGGCCTCTACGGCTCCATTCATCTGAGGTCTATACGCTGTGGAATTCTTGTGTTTGATCTTGAAAGTTTCACACATATCTTTCATCAAGTCACTATTGAGATTAGAACCATTGTCGGTGATGATTGACTCTGGAACTCCGAACCGACAAACAATGCGGTCGCGGACAAAGTCGGCCACGACTTTCTTAGTAACTGATTTGTAGGAGGATGCTTCGACCCATTTAGTGAAGTAGTCAATGGCGACCAAAATGAACCTGTGGTCATTGGAAGCGGCAGGCTCAATTGGTCCAATAACGTTCATACCCCAACCGGCGAACGACCATGGTGAGCTGGTTGCATTGAGCTCACTTGGAGGAAACTTTATCATATCCCCATGTATCTAGAAGCGGTGGCATTTCCGAACATACTGGATGCAGTCCGTTTCCATAGTCATCCAAAAGTAACCAGCTCTGAGTATTTTCTTTGCTAAAACAAAACCGTTCATATGTGGGCCACAGGTCCCAGCATGAATTTCTTCCAGTAGTTTTGATACTTCTTTTTCGTCAATACACCTTAATAACCCCAAATCAGGAGTCCTCCTATACAGAATTCCTCCATTGTGGAAGAAATTGTTGGACAATCTCCGAAGTGTGCGTTTCTGAGTGGAATTTGCGAGCTTGGGGTATTCTCTTTTTGCCAAGTACTTATCGATGTCATGAAACCAAGGATTTCCGTCTGCTTCTTCTTCAATATGGGCACAGTAAGCTGGATGATTATGGACCTTTATAGGAATAGGGTCGATGAAATTCTTATCCGGATGCTGGATCATTGAGGACAAAGTAGCTAATGCGTCGGCGAACTCATTCTGGAATCTGGGGACGTGCCGGAACTCTATCTTTGTGAATTTCTTTCTTAATTCTTGTACGTAGTGCAGATACGGTAGTATCTTGGAATTATTTGTTGCCTATTCTCCTTATACCTGATGTACCAATAAGTCTGAATCACCGATCACTAACAGTTCCTGGACGTTCATGTCAATAGCCATATTGAGCCCCAAGATGCAGGCTTCATACTCGGCCATGTTGTTAGTGCAAGGGAACCTGAGTTTTGCGGATATCGGATAATGCTGACCGGCCTTTGATACTAGGACTGCTCCAATACCGACTCCCTTGAATTTTGTTGCTCCATCAAAGAACATCCTCCAACCATCATAGGATTCTGCAATGTCTTCTCCTATGAATGATACCTCTTCATTAGGAAAATATGTTTTCAGGGGTTCGTATCCTCCGTCCACGAGATTCTCAGCAAGATGGCCTGCCAGAGCTTGTCCTTTAACTGCCTTCTGAGTCATGTAAACAATGTCGAATTTGCTCAGCAGGATTTGCCACTTGGCTAGCTTGCTAGTGGGCATGGACTTCTGAAAGATGTACTTTAATGGATCCATCCTTGATATGAGATATGTTGTGTAGGCACAGAAGTAACGTCTCAGCTTTTGGGCGACCCAAGTTAGAGCACAATAGGTACGCTCTAATAGAGAATATCGGGCCTCATATGGAGTGAACTTCTTGCTGAGGTAATAAATAGCTTGTTCCTTCCTTCATGTTTCATCGTGATGCCCCAGAACGCAGCCGAAAGCTCCATCTAACACGGCAAGATAGAGTAACATAGGTCTGCCTAGCTCGGGCGGTACTAGGACTGGCGGTGTTGATAAATATTCCTTGATTTTGTCGAAAGCCTTTTGATAATCATCGGTCCACTCGGTCGCAACTTCTTTAGCATATTAAAGATTGGCTCACAGATGACTGTAGATTGTGCTATAAAACGGTTGATGTAATTAAGCCTCCCCAAGAAACTCATCACATCTTTCTTGTTCCTTGGTGGTGGCAGCTCTTGAATGGATTTGACTTTTGACGGATCCAATTCTATTCCCCGGCGGCTTACAATAAATCCCAGCAACTTCCCAGCAGGAACCCCGAATGCACACTTCGCGGGGTTTAGTTTCAGATTGTATTTTCGCAATCTATTGAAGAACTTCCCCAAATTCTCCATGTGATCAGCAACTTTCTTTGATTTGATAATGACATCATCCACATACACCTTGATATCCTTGTGAATCATGTCATGGAATATGGTGGTCATGGCCCTCATGTAGGTGGCCCCTGCATTCTTTAGGCCGAATGGCATCATCTTGTAACAATACACTCCCCACAGCGTAATGAATGCCGTTTTCTCAGCATCTTCCTCATCCATCCGAATCTAGTGATAACCAGCGAAGCAATCCATGAAGGACTGTAATTCATGCTTGGCGCAGTTATCAATCAGAATGTGTATATTTGGAAAGGGGAAGTCGTCCTTTGGACTGGCCCGGTTGAGATCCCGGTAGTCGACGCAGACTCTGACCTTCCCGTCCTTCTTTGGCACAGGTACAATGTTGGCTAACCATGTCGGGTACTCCACTACCCGGAGAACTTTGGCGTTGATCTGCTTGGTAACTTCTTCTTTGATTTTCAAACTCATGTCGGGTTTGAACTTTCTGAGCTTTTGTTTCACTGGTGGACACATTTGATTTGTTGGTAGTTTGTGAGACACAATAGACGTACTTAGACCAGTCATGTCATCATACGACCATGCAAATACGTCCTCATACTCTCTTAGAAACTCTGTGTATTCTTTCTTTTCTGATGGTGACAAATTAACGATGATGCGAGTCTCCTTGACGTTTTCTGAATCCCCCAGGTTGATAACTTCTGTCTCATCTAGGTTAGACTTAGGTCTGTTCTCAAAGTTCTCAACTTCTTTGACAATCTCGTCAGGTATGTCGTCTTCATCTAAATCAATATTTGTTTGCTGCGTTGTCTCATTGCATTCACAGTCATCGGTTCATCAAGACAAGTAATAGTAATGCTGTATAAATAAAGTAATGAGAGAAAGCAATAGCAATAAATATCAGATTCGTAAGAGAAATTTAGAAGATGCTTTAATAGATTGAATAATTGTTTTGAACATTGAAGATCTTTATTGCAGAAATTGAAAAATGCAGGAAAAGGAAAATCATTTAGTAAATAAAACAGTAAATAATGCTTGTTTTAGCCTTATTACCCTGAGGCTTGTCGGCTTTGGTTGTCCTGATATACCAATTCTTGAGATATGTCCCTTTTATTACTGTCTGTATGGAAGGGCCTTTCTCCCCCTCCCCCTCGAGAACAACACATCAATCCATTTCTTCATCCTCTAGGAACAAACTCCTCATTGCTGGAAGTGCTTCTTCCTCATCTGAACCATAAATAGTGTCAGCCTGCTTGAAGTCTGCTCAAGATGAGGTATCGACTGCTCTAAAGGGTAATAGAGACCGCGCCAAGGTGGCGACCAGTCGTTGAATTCCTGCCAAGTGTACTCATACCCCAGACCAAAAGTGGTTCCATGTTCCTTGAGCTTTATGGGATTCGTAATCCCTTGGAGGTTCTTACCGAGCCCTTTGGCTGGTTCATATCCTCTCCAGTTGAGGATGCTCTCAATCTTGCTGTCCCACCACTTTTCCTTGTCTATAGCATTGACCCGTTCAATATGGTGGTAAGTTCCTCTGCCTATCTTCCTTTTTCCGTTAATCACCAGAATAGTTTGACGACTATAAATGGGGTTGCTACCGTCACCATGAATAATCACCTCTTGGTGGTTCCACTCGAATTTTACCGCCTGATGTAGCGTTTATGCTACGGCCCCAGCAACATGAATCCAGGGTCGTCCCAACAACAGGTTGTAGGATGCTGGCACATCTATCACCTGGAAATCCACTTCAAACCAAGTCGGTCCCATCTGTAGACAGAGACTGATCTCCCCCATGGTGGACCTCTGAGAACCATCGAAGGCTTTCACATTTATCGCTCCATCCCTTATCTCATGTAGCCCTTTACCCAATTTCTTGAGTGTTATCAACGGACAAATGTTAAGACTAGAACCTCAATCGATCAAGATTCTTGTGATGAAATGATCTTCGCACTGCACTGTGATGTGCAGTGCTTTGTTGTGACCTAATCCTTTAGGTGGCAGCTCGTCCTCATGAAAAGTGATTTTATGGATCTCCAGTACCTGGCCTACCATATTGGCCATTTCCCCAATAGTGATGTTGTTTGGCACATATGCTTCACTCAACACTTTCAACAAAGAATTTATGTGTGTTTCAGAATTCTACAGCAGAGAGAGGATGGATATCTGTGCCGGTGTCTTGTTCTACTGGTCGATGACTGAATACTCCTTAGCCTGTACCTTTCTCCAAAGGTCAACGGGACCTATTTCAATAAGGGGAGGCCGGTTGGCAGCCTGCTTGCTTGTCTCAGCCAGATGCTCAGGGGTGTAGACTCTACCAGTTCTTGTCATACCTTGTGCTGCGATTGCTTCCTCAGACCTGACCTTTCCTTTCCTTCTCGCCTCGACTGTATAGTCCCAAGGGATATCATTTGAATAGAAGGGTGGTGTGGTTGACATTGCCACCAGAATTGGTGAAGCCATCCTTACTTTAAACGGAATGTGTGTTCGGGGTGGCAAGACTGCGATCTTGAATGATGTCGATGCATTTGTTAGAGATACAAACTCAACTTCAATTGGCACTGGTGAATTTGCAGGTGGCGCTGCTTCGAACTCAAATGGTATAGACACATTTACCTTAGCGGTATGAGATGGCTGAATCTGGACTATGATTGGCTTGAGAGTGACTGCGGGTTTCTTTGGGTCATCGCCTTCTGCGATCAACCCGATTGACCCCTCGGGATCCTAATCATCTTCTGTTTCAATCATATGGATACCTCTACCCTTATGGTCTGGAAGAGGATTGTCGCGGACATTTGGAGTGGGGTATTTTTCCACAATACTCTTGTTGTCAATGAGAGCCTGTATTTTGTCCTTCAGAGAGTGGAATTCTTCGATGGTATGTCTTTTCATGCCGGAATGGTATGCACAGGATTTGTTTGGGTTAACCCATTGAGAAGGGTTCTCAAGGGTGGCAGTAGGGATAGGTGTGACATAACTAACAACTTTGAGCTTCTCATACAACTTGTCAATAGGCTTGGCTATGGCGGTGTATTGCTTTGGAGGGCGGCGATCAAAATTGGGATGAGGTCTAGGGAAGTTTTGGCGTGTAGGGGGTGATTGGTAATGGGATGGCTGGGAATTATAAGTGTGGTAGACATGAGCGGGTTGTGGATATCTGGGCGAAGCAGGTTGATATGAAGGTGGTAGATCTTGGTAGGAAGGTGGTGGAGCTCGGTAATTTGGGGTTGGATGGTATGTGAGTGGAGGTGTTGGATAGGTTTGGTATTTGAGTGGGGACTTGGCTCTTTGTGCAACCATTACGACTCCCACATCTCACTTCTTAGACACACCACCGGACTGTAGAGCCTTGTTAGTGGCTTGCAAGGCTTCAAAATTTGTAACCATACCGCTTTTAATACCTTCTTCAATCCGCTCACCCAATTTGATGATGTCAGGGAACTTGTGGACTTCAACCATTATTAACCATTCATAATATTGCGGGTCCTGAGCCCGGACAAAGAACTTGTTCATCTATTCTTCCTCTAGAGCAGGTCTGACTTTAGCGGCTTCGGACCTCCAGCGAGTAACATACTCGCGAAAGGTTTCTGTAGGTTTCTTCTTCAAATTTTGTATGTAGAACACATCCGGTGCATTCTCTGTGTTGAATCTAAACCTGTCCATGAAATTAGACGCCATGCTTACCCAGTTTGACCATTTCTTGGGGTCTTGGCGAATGTACCAAGATAGTGTGTCTCCCTTCAAATTCCTCATGAACAGCTTCATGCGGATTCTTTCATCCTTTCCCACGCCAACCAATTTGTTGCAATAGGTCCTCAGATAGACTCTTGGATCACCAGTACCGTCAAACATTTCAAACTTTGGAGGTTTGTACCCCTCGAGCAGTTCGACATCAGGTTGGATACAAAGTTCCTCATAAATTAACCCTTCAATCCCCTTGGTTCCTTCAACACCCTGGACTCGGCTGGTCTGTTTATTAAGATCTTCGACCAGGTTCCTGATAAGTAAATCCTTTTCGTCAGACTCGTTCACCTGTGGGATAGGCGGAGTGGAGTGGGTCATGGTTTCCACATAGATGGGATTGTTATAGGTGTGGAAATGGTCTTTTGTGGGGTTGTGAGGTTCTGGGATGAGTAGTGGAGTGTTATTTGAGGTGTGACAAGCATTGCACTGCGTCAGGAGAGTTTGGTTCTTTGGGGGAGTGGTGTGATGGTGAGGTGCGAGATGATTTTGCTGTCTTGGGATATTTTGTGGAGGTGCGGGGTTTTGAGCATTTGGAAGGTTAAGGTCAGGGACGTTGAGGGAAAATGACAAATTGGCCAGATTCCGGACTCGATCGAGTTCTTCGTGAAACTTCAGCAATTTCTGTTCAAGTGGTGACATGTTCTCATGCACGACCTGAATACCTCGGCCATTAGTAGCCTCTACCCGTTCAATCATATTCTCCTTTCTGGTGCCGCTGGACTCTTCCATCTTACTTTTGCCTTTGTCTTAGCCCTTAGGAGGACTAGGAGGAAGATTAGGTGGAGGGCCCTTGGATCTGGTGCGATAGGCTGATGATGCCAGAATGCATGAACTAACCTTTGGGGAAGGGAATAAAAAAAAATAAAAACAAAAGGTAACCAAGTCAGTTAGGATCATGAAAAGAATATTGCGGTATTTAAACACATAATGCAGAAATGAAAGTGTGTCCTAAGTTGGGAACCTCTTTGTGCCTGAGGTAGGCCTAGCGACAAATTGATTTGGAGAAAATAAAACGCTAAATGCCTCATTTTATTGATTAAGAAAAATAGACAAATCCCCAAAATGATAGACGAAAAAATAAAAGTCACTAATGTCCATTGGCCTTATTACATGGATAGAAAAATAAAGACACTCCTATCTACTTGGTCCCAGAAGGACCTTCCCCAGACTCGGCATTCTTGCTTTCCTTGTACAGTTTTTCCAGCTTGCGAAGTCCCAGCAACAGGTAGGTTCTGGCTAGGTATCCTCCTGCAGCTCCCTCAGACTTTCTACAATCTTCAACTCTTTTGATGAACTTTTCTTCCATCTCGATTATACCTCGTTCCAAGTACCCCCGCCTCTTGTTGGCGCTGATAGCCATGTCCTTCCATTCCTCGATTAGTTTTTTGTTGGACTCATGTATCTTGTAGTAGTCATCCTCACTTTCTCGGATCCTTTTGCGCAGTTGGTTGTATTTGACTTGTGCCTCGGACCTTTCATCTATAACCCTGTGACCTCGGACGTACCCCGGCTTGCTCTGACCACCCAGATCCTCTTCTAACCAACCAAGATAGAAAGGAGTACAACCGGCGTGATACCTGTCTGGATCGATGGTTTCTTTCTCAAGTATAACCTTGCAGTGCCACAGGTGCTGAGCTTGGCACTTGTGAGGACTGTCATTATTTTGAAAGTCAGCTCGAAGATGGCTCATCTTCTCGACCCTAGGGATGACTTGCTTCCTTCCTGCTTGCCTCTTAACTCGAAGAGGGACGTAAGAGTATGTCCCCCTTAGACCAATCAGTATCAGAAATGATGCATCTCGGGATCGAATGATGAACTCATCCGTTGGAAACCATTCAGACATCCATTGAACCTGTTCTTCAGTCAAGTTATCAAGTTCTTCAGTCAAGTTATCAAAAAGCTCAACTCATCCCTCAGCATTTTCAGGCTGAATGAACATGTCAGGGATATAATTCATTCGCTTTGGGTGATGGAAAGCGATATGGTCATCCCACATTCTGCGGTGAATAACCTGTCGGTATTCTCCTTTTGGAGATGTTCCATGAGACAGAGTTGAAGTAATAAATTGCAACCTTCGAAATGCTTTGCTCCTTGTTGACACCTTTCTAAGGCCAGATATATGTTTGCAACAATCATGGGCACAATGCTGAAATCTTTCCCATTTACCCCTTCCATTATGGTCTTAGTTACCATGGCTAGCCTGGTATGGATCCTTTCCTTCTTCATTGGGAACACGATAAAACCCAAAAAGCAAACCATAAACACGAACACTCGGTGATCGACGTGTCCCAGAGAGGTGATAGCAAACTCGCCATGGTAGGTACGGTATGATTTGTTGTAGCCATAACTTTCGTATAAGTAGTCAAAAGGAATGTACGAATCCTCTAAACATACCAATTCCGCATCCTTTTTCAGACCCATCATTTTGAGGAAACTTTTTCCCGTGCGGTTCTCAGGCATCAACAACCCCGGAGTTTCCCATACTAGGTTAGCTAGCCCTCCTATATCTTCTATAAAAAGCGCCATTTCGATGTTCCCAAAGCGGAACACGGACCTTTCACGATCCCAAAACAGGGTAGCAACCTCTATTATCATTTTGTTAGGTTGGATTTCCAGGAGAGACGGTAGATTACCCAAGTGTTTCCTGACGATAGCTTTGTCGCTAGAGTGTAGTTCCTCCCACCAACTCAACAGTTTTGGGTAGATGTTGGAGACCATGCCAAATATGGGGACTTCGTGCCTCATTTTTTCTGCAAAGCAAATAAAGTTAGGCCCTTACCCCCCACCGGGCTCGACTATTTATCGTCAATAATTAGCAGGAAGCATTTAGTTCTGCAAATAAATGCACAGAACGTGAGGGCATCTTTTTGGGTTTAGGGAAACCCGATGGACTTTTGGATAAGGCTATCTTAAAAGCTATCGTGCGGACGACACTTTAGCTTGACTAGGTTTGGCCATGATGCATGCAATAGTGCAACAGAGTAAGCTTTCTATGGGGTTTTAGACCGGTACCCTTGAGCGGACAACTCAAGGGTGAAAGACACAGAATAGTTGAATGCACCGCTGATCGACTAGTTTTACCGCAAATAAGCCTTTCCGAATTTAGTGGGTGATAATATAGGAAGGGCGCAACCACTCATCAAACATTGCTATAGTATTTTGTTTGGCACGAGTAGAGTATGAATGTTGAGCATGATTTATGAAATAAGTATTAAAACAAGTTCTCAAGTATTTGCACGTTAAAGAAAGCGGTAAAAACAATAGTAATGATTAAAGCAGTTACAAAAGTAAACAAAGAGACATGTCAGTTATGTTTTTGAAGAAAAGTAAATACCCGAAGTAAACAATTAATTGCATGTAAAGGGAATAGGAAAGGGTGTAAGTATTTAAAATAAAGGCACAAATTCACGAAACAATTTGAAATGGTAAATGCCTGGATATCCCCAGCAGAGTCGCCATGCTGTCGCGCCCCCTTTTTTTTCTTGCGGAATATCGGGTTCATGACATTGGTTGGGACAACTCTTTCCTTTTGGGAAAGGGATTTGCATATTTTGAAGAATCGCCACCTAACGATTTTAACGGTGCATTAGGGCACCTAAGGGGTTCAATTATAACTACGTTGCTAACAAGAGATTTGGGTAAGGGCTTGAAATCATCCTAAGGGGAAGGTGTTAGGCACCCCTCAGGATCCACAAGTATGGTTCCCGGCCAAATGGTTTCGTGAATTTGTACAACTAACAAATAACAAGTAAAGGCTCAAATAAGAGGTGATTTAATTTTAAACATGTAGATGTTTAGAAAAACAGTAAAGAAGATTAGCTTTTGAAAAAGGAATTACGCGCTAGCATATAAAGGTGTCCTAGGTTAATAATATGGATCACATCAATGCAATACTCGGTAATCAGTTCTCGAAGAGGGGCTACAAGTGGTATTAGCGCACCGGTCATCATATCCATAGTCTACCCTTCCCACCCCATAAGGTTATTAAAAATAGTGTTGGTCTCGACCTCTATTGCATGCTGTTACCCGTCCCTTCCTATCAATCCCGGAGGAAATTAGGACCTCTATCCTAAAAGGAAGTACTAGGCAAACCCTCAGGTTTTAAAGGTAAAATTCTAAGGCGACAGATAACAAAACAAGTAGGACTGCAGATAAAGGAAAGCATAGAAAACAGATAAAGGCTCAAATATTCCTCCACACACAGTACACATAAGCAACATTTCTCATACCCAATTAAGGTCCATATTAATTCAGAATCCTAAAACATGGTATCTAGGTGATAGACAGATTATTGCATAACTCATAGAGGAAGTCTTAATCAGGCTTGCCTACTGGTTTTAAGCATGCTGGCAGTTAAACAAGATCACAAAGGCAGTTCTGATTTTATCTTTTTTAAGTTAATTACCTAAGGCTTGCCTAAGTGTTGGATAACATGCAACAGTTATTCAGATTGGTTAATGACTCTAAGTTATTTTAGCTAATAACATGCGATTCTAGGTGTGAAGATGTACACAGAATAATTACCAGTTGCTGAGAACAGGGGACTGTTCTGTGTTTAGACTAAATGCAGTTAAATAGATACGATCCTATAGCATGATATCTAATGCAGCATGATGCGTAATAACTTAAACACGATTTCTAAATGCACATGGAATCATAACATTATGCACAGTTTCAGGAATAGCATAGGTGACAAATTTTTAATGGTTATTCACCTAGAACATGATCTCTACGTGTATGGCATGATGAGGCATGATTACAACTTATTTATCCTAAGACAGTACTTCTAGTGAAATTTCAGAACACAAGCAGAATCACGTAATAGCAACTTATTTTATTGTAATTATTTATCCTACAAGCAGGATTTCTATGCGTGGAGATGAGATGTTGAATACACATAAATCCTAAGTAGCATGATATCTAATGCATGGCATGGTGTTCCTAAACATGGCTGCTATTGCGCATAGAGAGATAATAAACCTAGAAAACATGGTCTCTACCCTTAATTATACTACATCGTGCATATCACCTACCCATTTTCACTATCCGACCTCAGAGTTGTTTACAAATAATTATTACAGGCCATTGAATACGAATTACACAACTGAAATAGAAGGAAAGTAAGAAGTTAACTATAGGGAGCCTACAGAATAGGTTCAAGTCTCCAAGTCCTCAATGCCAGGTATTATTTCACAACCTTCTCATAATTCGGGTGTGTCAGAGTTCCCTTAGGACCTCAAGGCTCCCGGGTAGTGCTCACACCCAGATTTCATTGCCAAAAGAGTAAGTGCAGTGTGGAATGGCCAACCTCTGTGTGTCAAAGTTCAGAGGGAGCTCAAGGGTCCCAAGGAAACGCTCACACAGAAGGGGCAGAACCTAGACTTCTAAGAGCATATGTGAGAGTGCTTTTTATTTTTAAAAGGGTTTAAGTAAGAAAACAGTTTTGAGAAAAGGTAAGTAAGAAAACAGTTTTGAAGAGGAAACTTGATTGGAATAAAAGTTCCACATCACACAAAGGACCAGAGATAGTCCAACAATCACAAACAGAGGTAATGTGATTTGAGGGACAACTACAGAGCATGTGAGAGAAAACATGTAGCAGGCAGACACACATATAGGCATACCATCAGAAGCTCCTAAGGGTCAAGAGGATTAGGGGTACAGTAAAGTATTAGGTTAGATTAACACCAAAACAACTAAGACCATGATTAAACTAATGTACCAGTCATAGGCATGGAGATTCACGTAAGAAAGCAGGTGCTAAGTATGCAGAAACATGCTGGTCATAAAAAAGTAAAGCCTATCTTAACATGCAAAGAGGAGTTCAGGATCCTAGGTACATGTTGAATAATAAGTAAAAGCAAATTAGAAACACACTGAATTAAAACAGTGATAGAAACATGTTGGTTTGAGGACTGGAATCTAAATTAGAACATACCAGTGAAGTGAGGAAAGCAGTAACACAAACAGGAAGTAGAAGATGCATAATAGTTAGCCTTGGCTTGCAGCCGTCTAACTTAGAATAGTAGTAGCTATCACAGAAGAGAGAGTCGAGAGTTTTTATTCGTGAGAGAGAGAGAGAGTTGAACAGATCAGTTCTTGTATTTGAAAAATAAGAAGCATGGGTGTATATAGCTTTGAAAACAGTAGTAAATAAGGTGCAGATCAAAGTCAGGCATCAATTAAGGGAATCATAATCAGTCAGTTTGAGAATAGCATGAGTACTTCATTAATTAAGGGAGTTAACTCTCCAACGCTAGGAAAAGGTAACAAGTAAGGAAAGGAAGCAAATAAAGAAAGATTCATACATAGTAAGCATATAGTAGAAAATAAGGAAAGATTCCCTTTGTGTCTGAGTTAACGAAATAACTCAGACACAAAGGGAAAAGG
>ML429091.1:49957-103608 GCA_005239525.1 Nicotiana knightiana | reverse complement strand
CATAAAACTCACGATTTTCTTTGAATAGAGGAACAATGGATAGTCGCCAGTACATGCGCACCTTAGAATCACTGTCTCCATAACCATAAAGCTACAAGAATCATCTCCAGCTAAGATATACTCCGCCATCACTTATTATATATTCATTGCATAAGAATAATCATTGTCTCGAATCCTGCATAAAGGCTAAGCATTTCCTTCCATTTGCATGAGACTAAGCATTGCCTCCAACCCTGCATGAGGCTAAGCCCTGCCTGCTCAATTGCATAAGGTTAAGCTCTGCCTTCCTATTGCATGAGACAAAGAACTGTCTCAACTTGCATGAGGCTAAGCCCTGCCTCCTCAATTGCATAAGGCTAAGCTATGCCTTCCTATTGCATGAGACTAAGCACTGTCTCAAATCTTGCATGAGACTAAGCCCTGCCTCTTCAATTTCATAAGTCTAAGCTCTGCCTTCCTATTGCATGATACTAAGCACTGTCTCAAATCTTGCATGAGGCTAATCCTTGCCTCCTTAATTGCATAAGGCTAAGCATTGCCTTCCCCTGTATGAGACTAAGCATTGTCTCAAATCCTGTATAAGGCTAAGCATTGCCTTCCCCTGCATGAGACTAAGCAGTGTCTCAAATTCTACATAAGGCTAAGCATTGACTTCCCCGGCATGAGACTAAGCATTGTCTCAAATCATGTATAAGTCCAAGCATTTTCTCAAATCCTGCATAAGGATAAGCATTGCCTTCCCATGCATGAGATTAAACATTGTCTCCAATCCTGCATAAGGCTAAGCATTGTCTTCCCCTGCTTGAGACTAAGCATTGCCTTCCCCTACATGAGACTAAGCATTCTCCAATATTGCACGAGACTAAGCATTGTCTCTCTTTGTATAACCACAAATGTCGCTCTATTCCAAAACCTTGCATTATACCCTTCTCTCAGGGCTAAGCTCTGCCCCTCATCTTACGCAAGACTAAGCTTTGTCTTATTTCATGTCAAGCATCATGTCTTTGCATCTCATGGGCTGATATATAGCCAATTTGTCCAAAGGTGTCTTACTCCGAAGGCATTATTATCATATCCAGAAGATAACATCCAATGGCCTGAGGATCTCTTAATCTTGCACACCATTATTCAAAGGCATCATGGTTCGGAGGCACCATCTTTATAGCCCGAGAACATCATTTCATGGCCTGCGAATCCTTTACCGCATAATTCATGGCCCAAGACATCATGGTCTAAGGACATCATCCTCACTGTCAAAAGACGATCTCATAATCCAAAGGGAATTTTCATCATGTTTAAATTTATGCGATAATCTATATGCACGCATTGTATTTTGACTTTGCAGGTAATCTGGTAAGTAACCGTTATCCTAACGGGAGCAATCTTCGCTCTAGTTTCCGTTCATATCCTTCAATTATTTCAAATGGAACCGATCACAGTCCGTTACCCATTCTCATCTGATACCCGCTCAAATATCCATAGCCATTCTCAACCCTGATTCGTCCTATCCAGGGTATTTTGTTCGTTCTTACAACAACTCCATTAGTTCGTTCCACCGTTGGATCCAGAACTATACATGGCCTGACTCCTGTAATACCAGGGATATGTAGGCAGCTCAGAGACCAGAGTGCGACCTATATTTCTCAAAATATTCCATTCGCTCAAAATCGATCATTATTTCTTTACCCGAAAACTCTTTCATCCTTCCTGGGTAAAGAGGGGCAGGTGTTGGTACTCATATTTTCCCTCATATTTTCCAAATATGTATATATGCTTTCAAAATAGTGCATATGCACCATCATTCGATCTACAAAGATAAATATCCAATAATTTTCTATGATTTTTAAATCGGTCATCATTTTCTATGATTTTTAAAGGCTTTAAATCAATTTATTTCTGTATTTTATTATATAAATATCCAATAATTATCCTCCAAATTATTTTTACGATGATTTAATTATCTAAACTCATCATTTATACCCATATCAGGTTTAAATATTTTATTTACATTTTTTATCATTACATTTTCATTTTAGGCTAAAATGCACATTTTGCAATAGCCCATATGTACTTAAATTACTTTATTTATGCAAAAATAAATGTTCATATTTTTTTATAATGTTAAAAAAGTTATTTTTAATCATTTGCATGCACAAATTTTTTTTTAATATATTTTTTATTTATCTATTATTTTTGTAAATTGTTATTTATTAAAATTGGTATTTAAAATCTGGCCCTAATTCTATAACTAATTCGGACCTAAAACTACCCAAACCAACCTAATCTGCCTAAGCCCAATACCCTACCCATCCGTTAAAAAACCCGATCCCCAATCCGCCTCAATCCTGGACGTTGATCAAAATGATCAACGACCCAAAACTAACAAGCCCCTTCCCTTATATCCCTCCTCTCTACCCTAACCCTCATTTCTCTAAAGTCGTCGCTCTTATTTCCCCTCCCTGATGAACCTTAACTCCACCGCCTCACCCAAATCCCCCCTTTGATTCCATCCAAATATGTGTTTACCTATTGAATCTGGATAATCTCGAGTCCAGGTGCGTTATTTGTAATGATTCTCTCATATCTCTCTTAGTTCGCACTAAACCCTAAAGGTTAGTGTTTCAAACTCTATTTTTTACATTTTCTTCGTCCATATTTGTTCTATTACTTATGGATCTATTTATTTTTGCCGATTTGTGGCTTACCTAATTTAAGTTTCAAACCCTTTTACTTGAACCAAATCTGGTTCGATATTAGGTTTCCCTTTGAATAATTTCCTATATTTGTTTATTTCTATGCTAATATGTGTTCTTTCCCTTTATTTTTTGTTGATTTTGTGTTTTACCCGAAATTAGGGTTTCAGTCCTTTTCACTTGAACTAATCTGGTTCAATTTCATGTTTCTTTTGAATAATCCCAGTCTACATTCTTTTTTATGTGTTAATACATGATTCTTTGCCATTATTCTCTGCTGATTTTGGAGTTTACCTAATTCAGGGGTTTTCGACCCTTTTTACTTGAACCAAATCTGGTTCGATTGAGTATTTTTTTTACAATAATCTCTTGTCTGCCTTATATGATTCTTTACCTTATTTCATACTGGTTTTGTGTATTTTTCACCAAACATTTAGGGCTTAACTCTACTGATTTAAGCACGGACTTCAGTATTTAAGTGAGCAATTCTTTTAAGGCTAAGAGGATTATTCAAACACCTCCCCACTCCCCTTTGATATAAAATTTAGAACTCAAATTTTCACTCATATTCTCTCTAGCAACATTATTCTGTGCTTTTGATTCCTGGCCGGCTGGAAGTCAAGGCCAGAAATCCTCAACTGTTTTGCTTCTGTTGGTGACAATTGCTACACTATTGAATTATTTCTTTCCTGTTTCATCTTAACTGGTGAATTTATTGAAGCCTTTTCTATTCCATTATGATCACTTGTTTAATGTGTTACTTTTATTAAACCATGTTACCCTAAATGCTATTACTTATAGTTAAGACATGTTGAACTTAGTATGAATTGATTAATGAAATCTGCCTAACTCTATGTAATTTAGGACTATCTTTTAGCATTAAACATTCCTTCATACCTCTTCCTGATGACTGATTAATTATGTGTGCCTTAACAGATTCATCAGTTTGTTTGTTGAACGTGTTACCATGTAATATGTTTGGTTCTATGTTCACTATGTTATAACCCCTCTATTAGTTTGTCTTAATCAATTCCTGACCTACTTCTAATCAATGAGCTTTCTTTCTGTGGCTTAATTTGATCTGAAATATTTGTGATTTTTGTGAACATGTTTGTGAATTGGATTTATTAGCATGTAGCTTGGTTAACTCCAAAAACTGGATTAAGTATGCCTGAGTTCAAATCTGTTGCTATTTGTTTGTGTTCCATGTGTGATTCTGTAATCCCCTCCTACTCTCCTGAATCCTCACTATTTGTTGGCTGAAAGCCAAAGCAATTTGGGTTCTATCCCCTGGCCTGCCTAATGTGAGCACTGCCTAGGGTTCATATGAGACCCTCGTGAACTATGACACACTAGGATTTTGTCCCTAGTCTCTTTTGAACTGTTCTGATCATTCTTCTTTAGTGTGAGCACTGCCCTGGGTTCTTGAAGCCCTTGGGAACTCTTACACACTAGAGATTTGGGTTCTGTATGCTTATCATTCAGATATGGGTGAAGCATTCACTGCTGGCTATTATGTATCTATGAACATGGGCTTTTAGAGCTACTTTGAGTTGAAGGCCTGGCCTGTCCAGGTGCATTTGGGCCTATTGCAGGCTTCCTGTAGTTTATATACATTGTAATTCATTCATGAATTCTGGTCTGTAATAATTTGTAATAACAATTGGGGTGTTAGTAAATTGGGAAATTGGGTTTATTTTAACAATTGCATGAGAAGGGGTAGAAATCCTGCCTATAGGTGTTCACTTTGCTCATTCTGATATTGTTTGCTAGATAACCTGCCTATAGGTGTTCACTTTGCTCATTTTGCTATTGTTTGTTAGATAACCTGCCTATAGGTGTTTAATCCTTCTAGCTTATTTTGCTTTTACACGTTAGATACCATGCCTATAGGAAAAAAAGTAACAAAAATCCGACTTGCATTGCATCATATTCATTAGGCATCATGATCATATGGTTATTTATATTCTTCAAATCTGCATTTTTTAGAAATCATGCCTATAGGGTTAATTGATTGATATGCTATTGTCATAGTTGCCCATTTAGTATACATGCCTATAGGAACTAAAACCCGTTTTAATCATCCAGGGTAGGAATCATGTCTATATGGTAATCACCATTTGTGTTAAGAACTAAGACTAGGCTTTAAACACTGTCTCATTGAACACCATTAGAAAGCATGCCCATAGGAACAACTGAGTAATTCTGAATATCTCTCGTTGCTTATCACTGCCTAACACTGAGAAAATCACCTAGATAGCATGTCTATAGGTTTAACCGCTTATAGTTATAATCAGTAGGCAACTGTGCAGTCACTTAGGAATTACTTTGCATAACTGCTTGTGNGTAACACCCCCATCTTGGGGGAGTTACGAAGTATTATTTATGTTGCATGGGGTGATCCTTTAGGTTAAAAAACTTAGGACCCCCCATTCCTATTAAAATAATTCCCTCTCTTATCCATTAGACTAATTCACATGATTTGCGTTCGGCTGGGACCCACCGTTATGGACCTCGAGGAGTGACTAACACCTTCTCCTCGAGGTAATTTGAGCCCTTACCCGACCTTTTGGTGACGCAAACTAGTAAATACGAGTCATTGCCAATAGGTGCCCTAACGCACCTTAATCCGTTAGGTGACTACTCTTTTTTAACAACTATTCCTCCATATTAAAAGAGTTGTCAATGTCGAAACCCGATTTCGCGAGAAAAAGGGGGCGCGACAAGAAGTACCTCAAACACCCTTCATGGGTGAAACCTTCAGCAAAACCTTCTCCCCAACCATGTAAGCAACATCACGGACCTTCTTGTCGGCATAACTCTTCTGTCAGGATTGCGCCATGCGAAGCCGCTCTTGAATCAATTTAACCTTACCTAATGCATCCTTAACTAAGTCAGTACCAAATCCTCACATAGAGCCATCTAGATACTCGACTGGTAGCTCTTGTTGTAGGCAAACTCAGCGAGTGGCAGAAACTGATCCCAAGACCCCCAAAATCAATGACACAAGCGCGTAGCATGTCCTCCAATATCTGAATAGTGCGGTCACACTGTTTGTCAGTCTGAGGGTGAAATGTTGTGCTCAACTCTATCTGGGTACCCAACTCTCACTGCACGACTCTCCAAAAGTGCGATGTAAACTGCGTGCCTCAAACTGAAATGATGGAAACTGGCACACTGTGACGGTGCACAATCTCTCGAATTTAAATCTCAGCAAATCACTCTGAATAATAAGAAGTACCAACTGGAATGACGTGCGCGGACTTGGTCAGCCAATCCACAATCATCTAAATAACATCGAACTTTTTCGAAGTCCGTAGGATCCCAACTACAAAGTCCATGGTGATCCACTCCCACTTCCATTCTTAAATCTCTATCCTCTGAAGCAATCTGCCCGGTCTCTGACAGTTAAGGCAACAAGATACAAACCCCATTATATCCTTCTTCATCCTCCTCCGCCAATAGTGCTGCCTCAAGTCCTGATACATCTTCGTGGCACCGAGATGTATGGAATACCATGAACTGTGGGCCTCTTCAAGAATCAACTCATGTAGCCCATCCACATTGGGCACACAAATCCGATCCTACATCCTCAATACCCCATCATCCCCAATAGTCACATCTATGGCATCACCATGTTGAACCGTGTCTATGAGGACAAGAAAATGGGGATCATCATAGAGGCGCTCTCTGATGCAATCAAATGAGAAGACCAAGAAACCACACAAGCTAGTACCCGACTGGGCTGCGAAATATCCAATCTCATGAAATAGTTGGCCAAAGCCTGAACATCAACTGCAAGAGGCCTCTTCCCAACGAGAATGAAGGCAAGGCTACCCATGTTCACCACCTTTCTACTCAAGACATCGGCCACCACATTGGCCTTCCCGGGATGATACAAAATGGTGATATCATAGTCCTTTAGTAGCTCCAACCATCTCTGCTGCCTCAAATTTAGATCCTTTTGTTTGAACAAGTGCTAGAGACTCCGATCATCCATAAACACCTCGCAAGATACACCGTAGAGATAATGCCTCCGAATCTTCAATTCATGAACGATGGAATCTAACTCCAAATCATGAACAGGGTAGTTATTCTCATTAGGCTTCAACTTATGTGAAGCATAAGGAATAACTCTACCCTCCTGCATCAAGACACACCCAATACTGATCCGAGAAGCATCACAATATACTATATAAGAGCCTAAATATGAAGGCAAACTAGAACTGGAGCTGTGGTCAAGGTAGTCTTGAGCTTCTGAAAGATCTCCTCGAACTCATCCAACCACCTGAAAGGAGCACCATTTAGGGTCACTTTTTTCAAGGGCGAAGAAATAGACGAGCAACCCTCCAAATCTCCATAGCTGAGGACGACGTGGGCCAGCTCTGAACCGTATCAATCATCTTCGGATCCACCTAAATACCCTCACTAGACACCACGTGGCCCAAGAATGCCCTTAACTGAGACAAAACTCACACTTGGAGAACTTGGGATAAAGCTTCTCCTCCCACAACCGCTTCTATACAATCCTCAAATGCTGGGCATCCTCCTTATGGCTACGAGAGTACACCAGGATATCATCAATGAACACTATAACAAATGAGTCGAGATAAAGCTAAAACACACCGTTCATCAAATGCATGAACGCTATTGGGGCGTTGGTCATCCCAAAAGACATCATAAGGAACTCATAATGTCCATAACGGGTCCTGAATGTTGTTTTTAGAATATCCAAATCCCGAATCTTCAACTAGCGATACCCAGACCTCAAATTAATCTTGGAGAACACCCTCGCTCCCTGAAACTGGTCAAACAGATCATCAATATGCGACAAAGGATACTTGTTCTTGATTGTAACTTTTTTCAACTGCCTATAATCAATGCACACCCTCATAGTACCATCCTTCTTCTTCTTCACAAACAGAACTGGTGTACCTCAAGGTGACACGCTAGGCCGAATAAACTCCTTATCAAGGAGTTCCTAAAGCTGCTCCTTCAATTCTTTCAACTCAGTTGGTGCCATACGATACGGTGGAATAGAAATAGGCTGAGTGCCCGGCTCCAAGTCTATACCAAAGTCAATATCCCTCTCAAGCGGCATGCCCGATAGGTATGCAGGAAACACATCTAGAAACTCCCGCACCTACGAAACAGAATCAATACTGGGAGCATCATCACTAACATCCCTCACAAAGGCCAAATAAAATAAACAGCCTTTCTCAACCATCCGCTGGGCTTTCAAATATGAAATCACTCTACTGGGAACATAGTCTATAGAATCGCTCCACTCAATTCTCGGCAACACCGCCATCGTGAACATCATGGTCTTAGCGTGATAATCTAGAGCAGCCTGACATGGAGACAACCAATCCTTACCCAAGATCACATCAAAATTGACCATACTAAGAAATAAGAGATCAACTCTAGTCTCTAGACTCCCAAAAGTCACCACACACGATCGATATAAATGGTCCACAATAATAGTATCACCAACTGGCGTAGGACATGAACCGATGAAACTAAGGACTCACGAGGCATATGTAGATAATGAGAAAATATGATGAGATACACGAATAAGTGGAACCAGGGTCAAATAATATAGAGGCATCCCTGTGGCAAACTGAGACAATATTTGTAATCACTGCATCTGAATCAATGGCATCTGGTCTGGCGGGAAGAGCATAGAATTGGGCCTAGACGCCACCTGATCGGCCTCCCCCTCTAGGGAGACCTCTAGCTGACTGAGCCCCAACCCGAGCTGGCTGAGTGGGTGGTGTAGTTGCTGGTGCTGGTGCCATCAACCGAGAAATCTGCTGGGGAGTCCCACTCAACAACCTAGGACAATCTCTCTTGATATGACCAAAATATCCGCACTCAAAACAACCCCTCCTCTGAAGGAACTGCTGCTCCTAATACCCCGAGGAACTAGCCGTAGAAACTTGAGCAGACGAGGCATGGTGAGAACTCTGCGCTGGTAGTGCACTGAATGAATACTGGCCTAAGAGAGTGCTGTAAGAACCGTGGCTAATTGATGCACCACGATGAGTTGGTCAAGTCGTCTGAGCATGCTTGTAAGGAAGACCCTTGTCGTGGTAGAACTGATCTCCGGAAGGAGAACAACTAAAAGTACTCGAACCACGAGGCCTATTGGTTTACCTCTCTACCTGCTTCTCATTGCGGACCATCTCTATATGCCGAGCAATGTCGACTACCTCATCAAAAGTAGCACCGGATACCCTCTCTCGAGTCATAAACAATCGGAGCTGATATGTGAGGCTATCAATGAACTTCGTGACCCTCTCCCTGTTAGTGGGAACCATCCAAATCGCATGACGGTCCAACTCAGAAAACCTCATCTCATACTGCGTCACAAACATATCATCCTGACGTGACTACTCAAACTGACTGCGCAGCTCTTCTATGCGATACTGCAACACGAACTTCTCCAAGAAGAGAACGGAGAACTCCTGCCAAGTAAGTGATGCTGCACCAACTGGCATGCGCCTCGTATAAACCTCCCACCATCGGAAAGTAGCCTAAGAGAATTGAAAAGTAGTGAACGAGACCCCAGTAGTCTCCAAAATACCCGCTTTCCGAAGCATTCCCTTGAACTTATCTAGAAAGCCATGAGCATCCTCTAACTCAGCACTGCTAAAAGATGAAGGTCGAAGTCTCTCAAATCTCTTAAGTCTCTTCTGCTCATCCTCAGCCATAACAGAGACCATCGGGCCTGAGCAGCTACAGTCGGCTAGACTGTTAGGGCCCCCGGTGTCTGGAGTCCCTGCATCACCTACTATGGTGTACGGGCGACGGGAGTCTGATTAACTCCCCTGGCCTGAGAAGTGGATGCTACGGCTGGAACAGAGACCGCGTAAGCAAGATTGGTACACTTGGTCAGAATCTGAGTTAAGGCCTCCTGAAGTCTTGGAATCACAATAGGCAGAACTGGTGCCTGATGTAGCCCCACTATCTTAACCATATCTGGTACCTACTCTTGAGCTGGAGAAACTGGTGGGTCTGCAGGTGTACGAGCTGCGCCTCTGCCCCTACCGAGGCCTCGGCCACTCGCAGTCCTAGCTGGTGGTACTAATGGGCGTCCATCCTGCCCAGTAGTACGTGTCCTCACCATCTGTGAGAGAATATAGTAACAGAAGTTTAGTTACCAAAATCAACAGATTCGCACAACAAAAATTCAAGAATGTGAAGTTTCCTAAGGGTTCGACAGCCTCTCAAAGATAAGTACAGACGTCTTCGTACCGACCCACAAGACTCTACTAAACCTGCTCATGTCTCGTGAGACCTATGTAACCTAGGCTCTGATACCAACCTGTCACGACCAAAAACCAACCATCGTGGTGGCTCATATCGTGGAACTAGGCAAGCTACTACTTAACCATTTCAACATAGTAAAAATCTTGAAAATTTTACGAAAGCGGTTATTATTTATGAAACCTTTTTAAAAATAGAAATAAATTCACAACTTAATACAAATCTCTCCCAAAACCAGGGTGTCACCGAGTACAGGAGCATCTATACAATGAATAGTCTACTTCAATGTCTAAGGAGTAAGAATTGAAATGCAAATAAAGATAATGAAGGAGAGTCAAGGCATGCGAATGCCATGAAACTACCTCGATAGTCTCCGGGATCAGTTGCTCAAATATCAACACCCGCTATGACCGAAAACACCTGGATCTGCACACGAAGTGCAGGGTGTAGCATGAGTACAACCAACTCAGTAAGTAACAATACTAAACAAGGACTGAAGATAGACGAGCTACACAATCATAGTTCATTTCCAGTAGTTTCAACCAGGATAAATCGACATGTTTTCGAATCAGCAATTTAAGTCAAATCAGTTTATAAAAGCCAAATTCAGGTAAAAACTAGATATAATATCTTTGAGAAGTTCAAACAATGATATATGGTAGTTATGTGCAACAACAATGAAAGCAAATACAACCCCTCAGGGCAACAGTCACTTAGACTTCCTCAATAGCTCATCACTCGGCACTCAACCCTCAACATTCGCACTCAAAAGGTACCTGCGCTCACTGGGGGTGTACAGACTCCAGAGGGGCTCCTACATCTGAAGTGCTATAATCCGCACAGAAAAACTAACATGCTGCAAGGACAACTCACATGCTATAATATCATATCAGGATCCGCATAAACAACTCACATGCTACAATATCATATCAGAATCCGCACGGATAACTCAAGTGCTATAGTATAAGTATCTGGATCACACGGACAACTCGCGTGCGATGGTATCAATACCTCACAAACAGACCCTCGGCCTTATTCAGTCATCAACCTCTCTAGTCTCACGGGCTCTTAGTAATCGAGGAGAAATCAGCCCAAAACAGAAATGATATAATGTATCAACAAGGAATAATAGAGACTGAGGTATAATATGCAAGTAAGACTACGACTAAGCACAAGTAGCAATAAGCAGGAAGATTCAATAGGTATCACGACCTCTGCGGGTAACTACAATACCAACATATCCTAAGCATGATTTCTAGCATGATTTACAATCACATTTCTATAACACATGGAGAACATATAGCTGATAACAAGTTGTTAAACTTTACAGTTCTACGAAATGGACCAAGTCAGAATTCCTATAGTGCACCCCACACGCCCGTCGCCTAGCATGTGCGTGACCTCCAAAATTCGGGGTTTCATATCCTCAAAACAAGATTTAGAACTGTTATTTATCTCAATCCGAGCAAAACTATACTTCAATATGCCTTTGCCTCACAAATCAACCTCCAAACACCCGAAAGCTAGCCACAAGCAGTACAATACAATCAATACGGGCTAAAGGAATCAATTCCACAAGAAAAATACGAAATTATAAGCAAAAATTTGAAATTGGCCAAAAGTCGGTGCCCGAACCCACGTCTGAAATCCAACAAAAGTCACAAAACTAGAAAGCCCATTCGACCACGATCTAACCATACCAAATTTGTCAAAATTTGACATCAAATCGTCACCCAAATCCCTAAAGCAAACCTTCCAAATCCCTAGCCTTCAATCCCTAATTTACACCTTAAATACACCACAGCTAGGTAAACAAGATTATTTATAAGAAATGAGCACAAGAGACTTACCTTAATAATCCCCTCAAAATCCTCTCAAGAATCGCCAAAACCCGAGCTCAAAATGTTAAATGAAGCCAAAATCATGAACCCTTGTTTTTTATGTTCTGCCCAGTCATTCCGCTTCTGTGGATACTTAGCCATTTTGTTGTCCCTCATCCGCATATGCAGAACTCACCTAATGCGACCAACCACTTTTACGGTTCAAATCCCATTTTTGAGGGTGCACATCTGTGCGAACTATCCATTTCTGCGGACCAGTGGCTCCCAAGCCAATTCCGCCTCTACGATCCTCCACGCGCAGGTGCGATTCTGTACCTGTGGTACTTCTTCTGCATCTGCACTCCACAGTCCACCAGTCCAATCTCCCTTATGCACATCCCAGCTCGCACCTGCAACCAATGTTCTGCAGGTGCAATTGCATCAGTAGGATTCAACTTCAACAGTCTTCCAAACTCAAAAATTGATCCGTTAACAATCCGAAATCAACCCGAGGCCCACAAGATCTCAACCAAACATACAAAAAAGTCCTAAAGCCTCATAAGAACTTAGTCGAACCTTCAAATCACCTGAAACAACATAAAAAATACCATTCGCACCCCAATTCAAGCCTAATGAACTTTGAAACTTCCAAATTCTACAAACGATGTCGAAATCTTTCAAACCACGTCTGATTGACCTCAAATTTTGCACACAAGTCACAAATAACACTACGAACCTACTGCAACTTCGGAATCGAAATCCACCCCCCCCCACCCGCTTAAAGTTCCAAAATGCCAACTTCTGCCATTTGAAGCCTAATTCTGCTATGGATCTCCAAATCACAATCCGAACACGCTCCTAAGTCCAAAATCACTGAACGAAGCTAGCGGAACTATCAAAACTCGAATCCGGGATCACTTACACATAAGTCAACATCCGCTCAACTTTTCCAACTTAAGCTTTCAATTGCGAGACTAAGTGTCTCAATTCATTATGAAAGCCTTCCGGACCCGAACCAACTACCCCAATAAGTCAAAAACTAATAGTAAAGCACAAAATGACCATCCGAATTACAAAGGGGGTTGAATTTTTGTTGGACTAATCAATAAAAGGGTTTTTTTTCCACGGCCTGCTATAATCTAATCATATCAGGGAAGATGACCAAATCTCTAGAGAAGGTGCATTCTAGGGAATTTTAAATGGATTAGCTGGTATTGATGTGCATTATTCCACATCAAGATAATGACCAAGAAAAAGTGGCTCCAAATTGTCCAAAGTCATTTATTGCGCACAAGATATTGACTACGGAGCTATACACTTAACAAAACCAAGAAGCCAGTCATGTCCATCAATGCCGAACCTGAGAAGAGATAGTATGTTTGGCATTTTCGAGGCTGGGAGGCCCTTTTCTGCTACCCAAACACTTTATACCCTTCGTCACCCCTTTTTAAGCCTATTTTATTTTTCTTTAAACCCCCTCTTTTAGAATCAAGTATAGATTCAAAATAAAGAAAATCGAAGATCCATGCCACCAGAAAAGAGCTAGGACAATTTGATTAAAAAAAAGAAGAAAAAAAAAAAGAAAAGCAAAACAACAAAGAAATATTTCGTGTTAGTTTGAACTACGTTTTACTTGATTCATCTTAAGGATACCTAGGCATCTCTATACTAGGGTTCAGTCCAACCAAATCAAAAATAAAAATTCACTAGTGTCTGAAACTAGGGCAAAAGTTTTTATGAAGAGTCGATTCCAAATTTGAAAGTAGACAACCCCGTCATCTTGAATCTATTTTGAGCCTTCATGCAACCCTTTCTTTCTAACCATATTCAAAAGCCTATTAGACCTCTCATTTAGCCTTTAAGAATGCCAAGAAAAGCACCTAATAAGCAATAGTTATCACACGATATATAACAATGTCAAGTGCTTGCACAAAAAAAAGAAGATAATGAATGGAAATGAAAGAGTCTTACTAGTGACAAACCACTTGGGCATTGTAAGGTCATGGTAAGTAGAGATAAATAAATGAGAGAGACAGGTTAGTGAAAATGTTTCAGGGCACTACTGGTCAAAAGTAAGCTGTGATTTGATGCAAATGATTGTCACCAAGAGGCCAACTTCAAAAACGAAAGGGAACAACAAGAAAAAATGGTAGATTGGTTGGATAGATTCGGTCGCTCAGTCTAGCATTTCATGATCATTAAAGTTGGTTACCATATTCAAAGGAGCCTCTTCTTTATTTCTTTCCCCCTAAAGTGACATTTACAGTTAAATACTATTCCTTCTAACTTTTACATCACATCATTTTGTCCATTTGCACTTTTATTTTTAGTCAGTCTTTGTTAAAACATTCGAGGAATGATTTCAAATCTATTACCAGCTTTCCAATTGTACAAAGTGAGTTCAATTCTAGCACATCAAAAAAGACATAGTCGAGGAAGAAACATGCATAATAAGTTATTAAAGTTAAATAAGATCTGAGGGTTCATGTAGACGGAAGTTCCAACGAGAAGTTCGTCGGTCTATTTTTTTAGAAGCCAACAACTAAAAAGCCACAAAATTGGTCACCATTTCCTAGATGTCATGACCCAAAATCCACTATAGGTCGTGATGGAGCTTAACGCCGCTGTCAGACAAGCTAACATTGATTTATTCATTTTATTACTTCCAAAATAAAATCTTTATTAATTTAATGGTATGAAATAGAACTTTCAAGGTAAAATGATAACAAATACGCATTGAGAATAACGAACAACCCATAACAACCCCCAGAAACCGGTGTCACAAGTGCATGAGCATTTTCTAAGGAGTACAATAATAATACAATATCTGTCCAGAATATAATTAAGATAGGATAAAATAAATGTTACAATGGGGACTCGATGGACCGCGGTGCATAGCCTGAATTGCAGCTCACATAAATTCTCCTCAACAGATGTGTCTATGCGCCAAGATGATCACCAAACGACCTGTCAAATCCTGCACATTTAGTGCAGAAGTGTAGCACGAGTACGTAAATCAATGCGTACCCAGTAAGTATCTAGCCTAACCCCGGAGAAATAGTGACGAGGGGTCGACATCGACACTTACTAGAGGTAAAATAAATAAATGATAATTCATGACAGGTATGAAGTGCACAAAAATAGTGGAGTAAATCTGCAATATCATAATGTTCAAATTATTCTTTTCAAAGCATAAATTTTCTCAAATCTTGTATTCTACCTTAATATCTCGAAATAAATACCAAGTGTCAATACCAACTAAATAAGAAATACCAGAAAATGTCAGGCATCAATGGAAGATTTGTCTCGTGAATATTCGGACTACTAGCGCGATAACGCACGATTCTGCCAAGGTCGTTCGGCCCATTCAAATGTGTACACTGTCGAGGGTCGAGCGGCACGAACCATAGATGCATCTATATACTGCAGAGGCATTCGTCCCGCTCCACAGGAAAGGAAGGATAAGGTCCTAAGTGTACCCGGACATAGACATGCTTTAGCTACGTACGGACTCTCATCACCTCGTACGTACATAGTACCCAAAACTAGTTGCAAAAAACAATAAATATCACCTAGGGGTAGTTTCACCCTCACATGATAAGATAGGATACTACCTCGCTCCGAAGTTCCATAACCGGCTCCAACGCCACTCTAACATCCCAAACCGATTCCCTTTGCTCAAAAACTAGTCATTCAATGTGCAAATCCATAAATATATACTCTAATACTCATAATGAATTAACTTTAACCAACTCCGATCAAAAGTTAATAAAGACAATCCTCGGGCCCACGTGCCTGGATTTTAAAAAACTTCGAAGATAAACTTCACTCATAACACCACGAACTCAAATATATAACTTATTCCAAATTCCATTTTCAATATCGTGGTCAAAATTCCAAAATGCCAAATTCTAGGTTTCTTTCAAAAATCCCCCAATTTCTACTAATTTTCATGCTTAATCCCATATATAATCCATGTACTTAACTGGCCTTGTGTTGCTTGATGAAAATCCCTCCTTGAAGCTCTCCAAAATCGCCCCATCCCTGTGAAGAATGAAAGAAAATGGGCCAAATCCCGTTTAAAAAAAAAAAAAAACACTGCCCAGGGACATCTTGCACCTACGGTCACATGACCACTTTTGCGGTTTCTGCAAATGCGGTCCTCCTTCAGCCCCTCTTAACCCCGCATCTGCGGCCCAGTAGCGTTTCTGCGCCTTCGTTTCTGCGGCTCATCGTGAGCAGGTGCGGTCCCACTTTTGCGAAACTCAACCGCATCTGCTGTCCCTGCTTTCCCCAGCCAATCTGCTTCTACGAACCTCTTGGCCGCTTCTGCGGCTCCTTACCTGCGGCCAAAACCTCGCAGGTGCGGTTACACCAGATAACAACTGCTTCAGCTTTCTCCCAAGCCAAACTTGATTTGTTTACCATCCATAAATCCACTCAAGGCCCTCGGACCTTAACCAATTATACCAACACGTCCCAAAATACAATATGCACTTAGTCTAAACCTTAAACCACGTCAAACAACATCGAAATCATCAATCGTGCCTCGAATCCCATGTTCTACATCTTGTGCCAAAATGTGCCAAATCAAACCGGAATGACTTCAAATTATGCACACAAGTCCTAGTTGACATTACGGACCTATTCCAATTTCCGGAATCAAGATCCGAACCTAATATAAAAAACACCACTCCTGGTCAAACTTTCCAAAACCTACAGACTTCCAAATCAACGTACGGACGCACTCCTAGTACTAAAATAGCCATATTGAGCTATTCCCAGGCTCGAAATTCCAAATGGACATCGATAACATCAAAATCCACTTCAACCCAAACTTATGAAATTTATCCAAAATGCCTCTTCCATAATAGGTGCCGAAATGCTCTCGGGCCAACTCGATTCCCAACCCAAACATATGCATAAGTGCGAAATCATCATACGAACCTATTGTAACCTTCAAATCCTGATTCCGAGATCATTTACTCAAAAGTCAAACCTTAGTCAATTCTTCCAACTTAAAGCTTCAAAAATTAGAATTCCAAATCAACTGCGAACTACCCAAATTCAATTACGTCCATACGTACAAGTCATAATACCTTAAGTGAAGCTACTCAAGGCCTCAGATCGCTGAACGGCATGCTAGAGATCAAAACAATCGGTCGGGTCCTTACATTCTCCCCCGCTTAAAAATACGTTCATCCTCGAATGCGCTAAGAACTGCCCATGCTTCTACCCGTGCCACCACACCTCAGTTGAGCACATTAGCTCGAGCCAGACTTAAAATCGTCCCTGTAACCTTAGCTAGCAAGCTTTAGAACCAAGTTCCAACTTCCGAATTTCTCTACAAGACCTTATTCTTCTAGACGAATACCGTATCAATCACCACACACTGTACCAAAACATTAACGCAAACCTTTGCTGAATTCACATGCTCATAATACATCCTCCTACCATAACAACTGAAATATCATGAATCAGATGCCCACAATATGCCTGATAACATATATAAGCCTTGTTCCAATTCTCGCAATACTACCACAACGGCAGAAACATGTAGAAACTCATAACCACCTACCGGATCAGTAATCATGGGGTCTCTCCTCCTGACAAGAACCATTACCATATTCTGAACTAAATAATGATATTTTCTCTTTAATATACCTTATATAAATCTGATTACACTGAATTTAGGTCCAATAATCTCGTCTCACCCAATAAAAACTGCTTTGGCAATAAGCCACCTTAAACACTAACCAAGATCTCATATGACACCATTAATGCGCCAGTATGCTACAACTTGAATATGACACATAAAGAAGGACGAACTATGACAGGTAATTACCCAGCCCACATAACAAATAAAACGACCGAATAGGTGCTATGAACCTATCTCTGGTATGTAAACGAGGCACACAAGATGAGTGTAAGGAACTATGCTCAACAACTCACTATTGTGGTGTGCAGCCCGATCCAACATGACACTGTTGCAGCGTGCAACCCGATCCAAACTTGACAATGTTGCAGCGTGCAACCTGATCCACACAACATACCCGTGGCGGCGTGCCACCCAATCCAAATAATGTACCAGTGGCGTCGTTCCACCCGATCCAAACAATATACCCGTGGTGGCGTGCCACCCGATCCACACATAAAAATCAAGATGAAAACACACATCAATCTGTAACGCTTATAATTACAAAATGTCCGAATATCAACCACAAGAACGCCAAATGTATAACACAAACCCTAGGGAGACGGATAGCGCCATACTCTACGAAACTCAAGCACAACTAAGGTGCGATATATAATCTGCATCTCAAGAACGATCCTTCTCACATAACACCACAGCTACGCGAGACCTCAACACATGTGCGAATAATCAAGTTGTCTCACAACCCACATGGCACAATAGAATATTTCATGAAATAGCTAATGACGAAAATAACATCCAACGCGCGAAGACTCCTCCATAAGAAATGTTTTGCTGAATGAGCACACCCGGCCTAGTGTGGAGCACACATCCACATTTAGACTCATCAATGAACCTCAAGCCGATTATGATCATAATGTACTGAGCTAATAATCTCTCAAAGATCCACAATACCCCTTTTCCAGGACACATAAGAATAGACGTCAAATCTGGAACAAACTCACACGGCCCACGGCCCATGGAATAGAATGCCTCTCAGACATAAACTCTCGCATTTGCGATATTACCATTACCTCCATACTTGGTTTCAATCTTTAACAATCAAGTGACTTACATGTTAAACTTACACAAATCTCCATGTGGAATCGCTCTTAGACCTTCATCTCTGGTAGCAATGTCCGCACATCCATACCACCAATTGTTCTAATTTTGTAAAGCGAATCAAAAATTCGTAAGTCAATACACAAAGCCTCTTCCACAGAACATCATTCTCAGGTGACACTAAAGAAAATGCCAGCTTATTCTGAACATCTGAATTAACCCCTGCTCATCCGAGCTCGTGACATTCTATCAACACCGAACTGCAAACTTGACTTTCAACTCCCAATCACTATGCCGCTCACTGCACCTACCATGCTGCTACGCGATAATACACGTATTCACTATAACCCTTGAACTACTAGCGGAATAAAACATTTCATATGCTAGAAACGTATCACTTAGATCATTCACAAGAACCAATGCAACATGCAACTGAATTCCAAAACTGTGGAAACATACAAACCTCACGTCGCGATCTAAACCACCATGACTCTTCCGAAATCCATTTACACCACAAGGCCATTTGAATCAAATACCTCCCAAATCAATCAAGTTGTGGTGGCTATCTAGCTCGCATGCACAACCACTAACCACATGTATAACTTAACACACCGAATGAACTAATCACTGCCACAATAATGCTGATTCAACCATTACTAACCGACCCAAATTCTTCCAATTTACTCTTGACTTGCCTTAGAAATAATAATAGCTCCATTCAAAAACATAAGGAACAAAATCCCCACTCGTCCCAAGTGACCCGTAGCATGAGACCACATCATCACATTACTCATGAATTATCTCATATTCTCCTTATGCGCACAATAACATCTCCAATTGGTACACCCATTCTGCAAGACCTTCCGCGAATCCGAAGCTATTTCTTCCTTTCCTCCAATACTACACCGCATACCCAATGGTAACATAGAACATTCCAAGTCCTTAGGCACTACATTCCAAGACTATAAACTTTTCTCTAGTCATGTGGCTATCCTACCACAGAGTCCATATGCTACTCTGCCACTCCCACTTAGGTTAAATCATCTTCTTTAAGCAACTTCTCGACCTCTGTTTCATACTTGACCTTCTAGAAACTCAACCACCGCAAGACACCTCCCACATGTCCTTCCTCATCCTTTGCTGCCTAATTGTTGCCATAAATCAAAATCCATCTATGTAACACTTGATCTAATAAATCTCTACCAACTCTAAACCTCCTCGAAGATCATCTCTCTCGTTCCCTCGGCATTAAAACACCGATTCAAGTCTGAAATCTCCATACACTACCACCTCTAACAACCGCTTCTCAAGCACCATTTCACAACACCCTGCCCCGAAGGCGAATGAAAGAAGACCATAACACCAGCGAACATTAATGCATTAAATAAAGGACGACGACACCACATCACCAACAAAAATTCCACCAGACTCAGACTATCAAGTCTCGGTACTCCATCAACTCAAGCCTAAACAACTATAGCCTAATTGCCTTTCCTCTACTGGAATTAAATGCTAGACCCCTGAATCATGCACTAAGAAATCCTTCTCTCAAGTCATTCACTGCCTCGACATGTAGACAAGCACCCCACCGTTACACCAACACTGTGAGATAACAACTCATGAACATCATAGAAACCTGTGCATAGCCTCAAAACCATTGAAAATACAGCTAAGAAGCTGAAATGAGAGAAAATCCTTCTACAAGAAGACGATAATAACTTGCTCAAATGCACAGGGAGAAACATCCCACCCCCACATCTACAGTACCTCTGAAACTCCTCGATGCCCAATCGATACGAGCGCTCAACATTGTATAAGAATGATTAGGAAAGAAATAAAGGTATAATCCTCAAAGGAATCAAATCGTTCGATGAGGAATCAAGAAAGAAAGTGCTTCTAACAGCATTGTAGCCTCTCAAAGATAAGTACAGACGTCTTTGTACCGATCCGCAAGACTCTAATAGACTTGCTTACGAATCGAGAGACCCAAGTGAACCTAATGCTCTGATACTAAGCTGTCACGAACGAAAATCCACTATAGTTTGTGATGGCGCTTAACGTCGCCATCAGGCAAGCCAATGTTGATTTATCCATTTATTTGCTCATTTTATTACTTCTGAAATCATAATTATCATTAATTTAATGGTATAAAAAAGAACTTTCAGGGTAAAATGATAATAAATACGCATTGAAAATAACGAACAACCCATAAAAACCTTCAAAACCCGATGTCACAAGTGCATGAGCATTTTCTAAGGAGTACAATAATAATACAACATCTATCCAGAATATAATTAAGATAGGATAAAATAAATGTTACAATGGGGACTCGGTGGACCGCGGTGCGTAGCCTGAATTGCAGCTCACATAAATTCCCCTCAACAGATGTGTCTATGCGCCAAGATGATCACCAAAGGACCTGTCAAATCTTGCACATTTAGTGCAGAAGTGCAGCACGAGTACGTAAATCAATGCGTACCCAGTAAGTATCTAGCCTAACATCGAGAAATAGTGACGAGTGATCGACATCGACACTTACTAGAGGTCCAATAAATAAGTCATCATTCATGACACGTATGAAGTGCACAAAAATAGTGGTCTGCAATATCATAATGTTCCAATTATTCTTTTCAAAGCATAAATTTTCTCAAATCTTGTATTATACCTTAATATCTCAAAAAAAAAAATACCAAGTGTCAATACCAATTAAATAAGAAACACCATAATATGTTAGGCGGCACTGGAAGATTTATCTCGTGAATATTTGGACTACTAGCGATATGACGCACGATTCTGTCAAGATTGTTCGGCCCGATCAAGAATAATGTGTACACCGCTGAGGTTCGAGCGGCACGAACCATAGATGCATTTATATACTATCGAGGCGTTCGGCCCGCTCCACAAGAAACAAAGGAAGTTTTTGTATCACAAAATACATGTTTAACATACTTTACATGAGCACAATAATAAGTACACCCTTTTACATTTATCGAATATCTTAGCGACAAATCAAGGTGACAAACCTTGGCCCGATACTTTTCTTTCTAAATCAATTTCAATTATAACTTTAATTAACTAAGCCAGCAGAACAAGTTCAAATAAGTGAATTATTACAGGATAAGGTCCTAAGTCAATCCGGACATAGACATGCTTTAGCTACGTACAGACTCTCATCACCTCGTACGTATGTAGCACTCACAACTAGTTGTAAAAACAATAAATACCACCTAGGGGTAGTTTCGCCCTCACAGGGTAAGATAGGAGACTTACCTCGCTTTGAGGTTCCATAACCGGCTGCAACGCCACTCTAACACACCAAATCTATGCCTGACGCTCCAAAACTAGTCAATCAATGCACAAATCCATAAATATATACTCTAATACTCATAATTAATTAACTTTTAACAACTCTGATCAAAAGTTAATAAAGACAGCCCTCGGGCCCACGTGCCCGGGTTCAAAATATTTTTGAAGATAAACTTCACTCATAATACCACAAACTCAAATATATAACTTTTTCCAAATTCCATTTTCAATTTCGTGGTCAAAATTCCAAAATGCCAAATTCTAGGTTTCGTTCAAAAATCCCCAATTTCTACTAATTTTCATGCTTAATCCCATACATAATCGATGTATTTAACTGGTAATATGTAGGAATCACTTACCTTGTGTTGCTTGATGAAAATCCCTCCTTGAAGCTCTCCAAAATCGCCCCATCCAAGTGAAGAATGAAAGAAAAATGGGCCAAATCCCGTTTTAGAAAAAACCTCACTGCCCAATGACATCTCGCACTTGTGGTCACTTGACCGCTTCTGCGGTTTCTGCAGGTGCGGAAAAAATACCGCTTATCCGGTCCTCCTTCAGTCCCCCTGAACCCCGCATCTGTGGCCCAGTAGTGCTTCTGCGGCTCTTCGTACGCAGGTGCGGTCGCGCTTCTACGGAACTCGACTGCATCTGCCGTTCTAGCCTTCCAAAGACATTCCGCTTCTGTGACCCTCTTGGCCGCTTCTACGGCTCCACACCTGTGGCCTAGACATCACAGGTGCGATTACATAAGATGTCAGTTGTTTCAGCTTTTCCCCAAGCCCAAACTCGATCCATTTACCTTCGAGGAATCAACCTGAGACCCTTGGGACCTTAACCAATTATACCAACACGTCCCGAATTACAATACAAACTTAGTCAAAGCCTTAAACCATATCATACAACATCGAAATTATGAATCGCACCTTGAATCAAACTTATAAATTTTCAAATTCCCAAGTTCTACATCTTGTGCCAAAACATGCCAAATCAATCAAGAATGACTTTAAATTTTGCACACAAGTCCTAATTGACATTAATGACATATTCTAACTTCTGAAATTGAGATCCGACCCCGATATAAAAATTACACTCTCGGTCAAACTTTTCAAAATCTCCCAACTTCGCTAATTAATGCCGAAACAACCTACGAACTTCCAAATCAACGTCCCGTGCTCCTAAGACAAAAATAACCATACAGAACGATTTTTAGGCTTAGAATCCCAAACGGATATTGATAACATCAAAATCCACTTCAACCCAAACATATGAAATTCATCCAAAATGCCACTTCCTTAATAGACGCTGAAATGCTCCCAGGCCACCCGATTCCCAACCCGAACATATGCACAAATCTGAAATCATCATACGGACCTATTGGAACCTTCAAATTCTAATTCTGAGGTCATTTACTCAAAAGTCAAATCAAACCGTAGTTAATTCTTCCAACTCAATGCTTCCAAAACTAGAATTTACTTTCCAAATCAATTCCAAACTTCCCTATATTCAATTCCGTCCACACGTAAAGTCATAATACCTGAAGTGAAGCTACTCAAGGCCTCATGCCACTGAATAACGTCTTAGATCTCAAAACAACCGGTCGGGTCGTTACACGAGAAATGCAAATCGAAATATATGGGGAATACATAGAGGGGCGCGAAGATACAAATTTACATGTGATCTTTTTTTAATAAACATGCCTGAAAGGCCTAACAAAGCATTTCAAAGAAATCAGAAAGAGTCACATGAGGAAAACTTGCTTCAGGGGTAAAAGATGAAAGTTGTACAGATTTAAAATCTAGTGGTGGGTATGAGACAACCAAGTTTAATCCAGAGAGAAAAATCCTCCCAAAACAATTCTTTGCTTTTTAGACAAGGGTTAATGACACCATGAACATTGGGTTACGAAACAGTCAGGTGCAACATTAGATAACCAATGTTTTGAAAACACGGTACAAAGCCTCCAAGTATGATACCATACTGAAAAATCAGTTCTCTAACAACAGGGTGGTCACAAGTTCAGACTACTCAGCATATTCAAGACCATAAACCGACCACCACTATTAAACTCACAAATCTTTCTTTGTTTGAAGTACGAAACAAAGTAGCGTAGAAATGAAGTACGAACGTCACTAAAGGTAAGTTCTTCAAAGTATATGCCTTTTCTTTCTAGGTATGCCCATAATAAATCATCAGTTACTGCGTTTTCTAGCATAAGGTACACCAGCCCATAGTTGAGGTTCCATTTTGACATACGGCACACCACTCCCTAGTCGTATGTTTAGTATAGGGTACACCAAGCCCTAGTTGTATTTTACAATATAGGTACATCAATCCTTAGCGAGGTTCCATTTTAATATAAGGTATCGTATACCCTTGTTACCTTCTCTCAATGATACAGGGAACTAACCCCTGCTTATACTCTCTCTTAGTGATATAGGTTGCCAACCCCTAGCTATATTCCATCCCAGTGATACAAGGTGCCAACCCCTGGTTACATTCCATCTCAGCAATATAGGGCACCAACCCCTGGTTACAGTTTCACCAAGTCCTTCCACCTCACTCGTAGGAGACACACTTTCTAGTTTGAGTCATTCCAATAGGAGACACACTTCTTAATCTAAACAATTAATCCTAGGAGACGCACTTCCTAGTCTAATTCCCTCAACCTCATTTGTAGGAGATACACTTCCTAGTTTGAGCCATCTCAATAGGATACAACTTCCTAATCTGAACTATACATACTAAGAGACGCACTTCCTACCTCAAGTCTTTCACCCTCATTTACCAGAGATACACTTCCTAGTTTGAGTCATTACATTAGGAGACGCACTTCCTAATCTAAACCATCAATCCTAGGAGATGCACTTCCTAGTCCAAGCCCTTCAACCTCATTAATAGGAGACGCACTTCCTAGTTTGGGTCATTCCATTAGGAGACGCACTTCCTAGTCCAAGCCCTTCAACCTCATTAATAGGAGACGCACTTCCTAATTTGAGTCATTCCAATAGGAGACACACTTCCTAATCTGAACCATTAATCCTAGGAGACACACTTCGTAGTCCAAGCCCTTCAACCTCACTTGTAAGAGACGCGCTTCCTAATCCGAACTATTAATACTAGGAGACGCACTTCCTAGACCAAGTCTTTCAACGTCACTCGTAGGAGATGCACTTCCTAGTTTGAGTTATTCCAATAGAAGCCGCACTTCCTAATCTGAACCATCAATCCTAGGAGATGCACTTCCTAGTCCAAGCCCTTCAACCTCAGTCGTAGGAGACAAAGTTCCTAGTTTGAGTCATTTAAATAGGAGATGCACTGACTAATCTGAACCATCAATCCTAGGAGACTCACTTCCTAGTCCAAGCCCTTCGACCTCACTCGCGGGAGACGCACTTCCTAGTTTGAGCTTTTCAAATAGGAGACACATTTCCTTATCTGAACCATTGATCCTAGGAGATGAAATTCCTAGTTCAAATCCTTCAACCTTATTCATAGGAGACACACTTTCTAGTTTGAGTTTTTTCAATAGGAGACACGCTCCCTAATCTGAACCATCAATCCTTGGAGATGCACTCCCTAGTTGAAGCCCTTGAACCTCACTCGTAGGAGACCCAATTCCTAGTTTGAGTCATTTCACTAGGAGATGCACTTTCTAATCTGAACTATCAATCCTAAGAGACGCACTTTCTAGTCCAAGCCCTTCAACCTCACTCGTAGGAGATGCATTTCCTAGTTTAAGTCATTCCAATAGGAGATGCACTTCCCAATCTGAACCATTAATCTTAAGAGACGCACTTTCTAGTCAAAGTCCTTCAACCTCACTCGTAGGAGACGTACTTCCTAGGATGAGTGAACCTTGTTCATTCTCCTAATGTGAAATATTAATCGTAAGAGATGCAATTCCTAGTTCGAGTCCTTAAATTTATAGTCATTCCAATACTACCCATGGGAGATACACCTCATAATCTAAGTTTTATTAGTTCTACTTCTAACAGAAGCACGTTCGATTCGGAGTCTTTAGTATCATTTTTGCATCTTTAAAATAAAATAAGCTAATTTGCAGCTTTACCCAATAACTCACAAAATTTTCTCAGTACCAAACTTGGGCGGAAAATTTCTTCGTTTTGTTTGTCTTTGATGGCTTTGTAGGCCCCGCCGTAGAGCACAAGTTGTGATGATTAAAGCTTGCAGCTTCAGTTATCATCAGAAGAAAGAAATCTTTCGATCACAAGAGTTAGCTTTGATAATGTGTCAGCAACCCAACTTCTCAAGTTTCATTTTCTCAAATTCGGATCCAAAAAGCAAGCAGTAGAGAATGAGCCATAATCTTTTCTTCAAAGAGCATTGAGATCCAATCTTAGGTCAACACAAGCGAGTCGATCAAGAATCGAGATTTGACTCCACAAGACACATAGATAGAAATTTTGTAACTCTTAGCTTGCAAGCACATGTATTTCTCTTCTCTTTCCTTTTAATGTAAGAAGCAAGTAATGGTAACAACAACAACAGTAGCAGTAGTAGGCAAGGATATGTAGGCAACCTCGAAAATAAGGTTCGGTCACCTTTTTCAAGAAAATGCTTTTATTGGAGTCATATGTGAGAAATATTAGTCATGGAATTTACTCTATTTGCACGAAAACTCTTCATGTTCTCGAGCAAAGAGGTGAAGCTGTAAATGCCTACTTTTGGCTCTTTTCTTTTCTTTTGTTACTTTATGTTTATTATGTGTGTATGTGTAGGTTTTAAGAGTTTTATTTATAATTTAATTAATAAGGTAATAAGAGTTTAGGCTAGTTGCATTTTTTTAATAGAAATGGGACAAAAATCATACCAAATCAGTGGCCCAATGGCACTGACCCAATCCGGATGAGGTTGGCCAGGGATGCAAGAAAAACAACGTAGTTTCAGGGTGAAACTACGTCATTTGTTTTAATAAATCAGGGATTAAATCTCATCCATCCATAGTCCTTTGATCCAATGATCCTAATTTAATCTTCACTTATGTTATTTAAGCTGGCCGAAAATTGCCCTCATTTTCCTCCTTATCTCTTTCTTCTTCGTCTCTCTTCTCACTCTTTACTCTCTTCTTCAAGACCAGCTGCCCGCCGCCAATCTCTGCTGGCCGGAAATTGCCATCGTCGGTGGAGCACCACCAAACCACCCCATTTTTACACCATTCTCTTCTCCTTTTCATCATCTACACCAATTTGAACCCCAAATCCCCCATAAACCCTCAATATCCGTAAATCTAAGCCTAACCGAAATCCTAGCCGCCTCTCACCACCCCAAACTCCAAAAATTTTACAACACCGGCCTCCTGTCACTCTCCTCTTCTCCATTCCATGCCCCAAAACCTTCAAACCCCACCGAAATCCGATCGAATTCCAGCCACCCACCCTACTACAACTACTGAGCCTTTGTTCCAGCATGAACACGACCTTGTAGCCTCTACTTCTCTTTGACGCAGTGTTGGAATCAACTTTGTTTCGCCAAAGTTTGTATGTTTCAGCGTTTGTCATCGAGAAAAAGAGGCGGAGATCGATTCGTTGTCTAGTTGTGTTGTACTAATGGTTTGAAGCTCGAGCGTTTAGGTAAAATCCTAATCCCTTTTTCACGATTTTATATTTTTCTTTGTTGACTAATTTTGAGATTATTTTTTGTTTTTTTAGTTTAAGCTATTTTATTCCTTAATTAGTGAAATTAATCATCGTTTGTTGATTTTGAATTATTATGTTGTTTATTATTTTAGTTCTTTGTTTCAATCAAATTCCTATCCCATAACTTCTTCTAGTAGTATTTGAAGTTAGTTTTAGATTCAAGTTTGTAAATATTAGCTTCAATTTTAGTTTCTGTTAGTTCATGTTTAGCTCGTCCTGCTAATTAACTAAAATTTCAGCATTTCGGTATAACTATTTGTCGGTTAAGTTATTTGTTTGTTTAAGTCATTTTCGGATAGTACAATTAGTTGTCTAAACCAGATTGAAGACCTCTAGCAATTTTTTTTCAGTTTTCCCTTTGTGTTTGATTGTAGTTTGTTTGGTTTAAGTTCCGACTAATTCATATTTAGTATTTCTGATCTGGTCTTTGATTAGTTAATTTTCGAAATGCTTTACTATTTAATAAGTATTTAGCTTAGCCTTAATTTCGTTAGGATCTGATTTCTCTATATTGATTAATAGTGTAGTTTAAGGTTTAGTTACATGTTTGCGGTATTTAATTGAGTTCTAGTTACTTGCTTCTTGTTTTTGGTTTGGATCAAATAAAGTGGTACTGATTTGGTGTAAAGCTGAAAGTTAGATAGGTTAATCATAAAATAGGTACATGTTAGTTTGATTTACTATTTTAAGCATGCTTGAAGTACAACTACTTTGTTTTGTGTCAGATTTTTGGTGAAGAAAGGACTTTTTTGGCACACAAAAATTAGTCCTTTTTGACAGATTTTGATCTCCTCATTCCATATTTTAACACACACACTCTAACATACTTAAACACATCCTTTCCACTCTAAAAACACAACTTAAGAGAGAAAAAGACAACTTAAGCATTAGATGAGCAGCTGAAACTTGAGAGTTATAAGCAAGATTTTCAAGAGAAAAATATTCCAGAAACACTAAAGATGTTGGAGTTTATTTTCTGTGTTTAGTTCCTTCAAAATCTGTTGTTTTCTTTGGTTTATTTATGATTTTCTTGGGCTGGTTTTTGCTGTTGTTACTGCTGGTTTATTGAGTTTCGGTTGATTCAAACTCGCCTTGGCCATTGTAAACACTATTCTGCCACCTAATATTTCTACTGCTATTGATACTTGCACTTGCTCGACTTCATGTGTATTGAAAATATTTGCCTTACAGATTTCACTCTTACCCTTTTGTTAATTTCTTTGCTATTATATCATAAATAAGAGAAAACTTAGTCTTGAACGTTTAATGTACTTTTTTATGTTGCCAAAATTTTAGTTCTTTAATGTTTCTAGGGACCTTCAGCTTTGTAGCTGAAGTTTTGTCTTTGTAAATGGGGAACTTCAGCATACGGGGCTAAAGTTCCCTAGTTATAAAGACAAAAACTTCAGCATACGGGCTGATGTTCCCCAGTTTACTAAGACAAAACTCTAGAGCTGAAGTTTTGTCTTTGTAACTGGGGAACTTTAGCCAGTATGCTGAAGTTGTTGTCTTTATAACTTGGGAGAGCTGAATTTCGTAAATGGGGAACTTCAACTCTAGAGCTGAAGTTTTTGTCTTTGTAACTGGGGAACTTCAGCGTATGCTGAAGTTCCCTAGTTATAAAGGCAAAAACTTCAGCATACGGGGCTGAAGTTCCCCAAGTTACACTGGGGAACTTCAGCTCGAGAGCTGAAGTTTTATTTTTGTAACTAGGGAACTTCAGCATAGGATGCCCCGCCCAATTTTTACAGGAAAGGGTAATATTGTCTATTCATATTAATTTTAATAGACTAGTAGCTACTTTTGCTCAGCATTAAAAATGTTGGATAAAAAATAAATACCACCTTAAATTGTGGCTACCCCACGCCATTTCTTCGTGAATAAATGGGTTAAAAGAATTTAATTCTTTCATGTACAAACAATACACAGTCTATAGGTTGGCCAGTTGTTGCATATTAACTTAGTTAAATAAGTTCATCAAATGTCTTATTCCCCTTAATAATAATAAGTAATTTAGTAACTTGGTTACCTTTTTAATAAATCAATTTAGACGCTAGGCAAGTAGTAGGCGCGCGTTAATTTTTTCATTGACGGACTCACTTGTGTAGCATGATTTTAACATTCAATAATCTCATACCATATCCACTAGTTTTCATTAATTTTTAATTTAATTCATCCCTTGTTATAATCGCGAATTTATTTGCGTAGCGCAATAGTTGACATTTAATAAGTTCCAAAATTAATTTTTTCAAAATGTAGTAATTTTTCCAAAAGTAATAACATGCTAATAATCCTTTTTCATGACTGCGGATTCGCCTGCATAGTGTTTTTATGACAAAAATTAATAAATTTTGTCTCGATCACACATTCGCTTGCTTAGTGTGGTTCCGACATCTTATTATTCTAAACTTCCTTTAATAGTTCTAAATAACCAAGAAAATAAAAACGGACGTAGGTAAAATATAAAAATCAATAAAACACAATTTATCCAAAAATGATATAAGACAAATAAAATCAATAAAGCTACCGTGCTAGAACCAGGGAAGTCGAAAAATGCCTTACACCTTCTCCCCGATCAACAAAATTCATTACCCGAACTTTATTTTAAAAGACCAATAATAATAGAGGCAAACCTTCCTTTGACTAGGGATTCAATAAAAGGTGACTTGGAACACCGAAAAATCAATTTCAAGTGGGGACTCTGAACAATAAAATAATCCCTATTTCAGATTTGTCACTTTAACTGGAAATGTCACGACCCAAAATTTTCTCCGTTTCGTACCTTGGTGGAACCTAGTATTAGGGACTAGGTAAGCCTAACATTTACCGAATAACAACAATAATAAAGGAAATCTAACAGTCTCGATATAGAAATCTTGACAGAATTTACAATTTCCCAAAAATCGGTAATACAAGTCATAAGCTCTACTAAATTTCCTACAATTTCTAAATACAACCGTTTAGAAATAAGTAAGATCAGTTGAATAAAAGAAGGAAGGTGACTCCAAAGCCTGCGAACGCAGCAACAGGTTTTCCTTGAGTCTCCTCGGCAATGATCCGCGCAGCTATTAACAATTAATACCTGGATCTACACAAAAAAATGCACAGAACTGTAGTAAGAGCACATCACAGCGGTACCCAGTAAGTATCAAGACTAACCTCGGTGAAGTAGTGACGAGGACTAGTCCAGACACCACTGGTCTAATAAGTTACACAGACATAAATATAAAATGACAGAATAGGACATTTATCTAATGACTGCGCAATATGATAAACAACAGAACACCTACAATGCGGAAGAAATACAGTAAACAACAACGGAACAACATAATAATACACAGGAAGGATAGTCAAAAGTACAAGACAGAACCGGAAACAACAACACAATAAGAAGACCAGTAACTCAGCACTGCATTAGTTTGTCCACGTCAGACCTTAGCCAATAAAACCCAATAAATTGGTCAAATCCTCGAGTGAAACTTTTCAACCGCAAGTTTATATTGAAAACTTGTAAAAATATAATCATTTCAGTGGGAAAATTCCCTTAGAAATATACTTCCTCCAAAGATACATAAATATAATTTACAAAACGGAATACTCAAATGTAATTCCTTTCCATAAAAGCTTTTCAAATGTACCTTTCTAGTAATTATTTTTCAAACATAGTTTCCTTCAAATAAATATTTTGCAAACATACCTTTGGAAAATAATAACCTTGCGAACATAGTTTCCTTCAAGGTAAATGCCTTTAAACTTTACTTTTCAATAATTGTCTTTTAGACATAGTTTTCTTCAAGATAAAAACTTTTCAAATATACTTTCCCAAAGAAAGTGACCTTCAAACACAGTTTTCTTTAACATAAACATTTTTCAAATACTCTTTTCTTTTCAAAGGAATGTCATTCAAACATAGTTTTATTCAAGATAATTGTTTTTCAAAACCAAATAATTTTCTTTCAAACATAATTCCTTTGATAAAATCTATTGGGATCATGTCCCCTAGTTCAGAATTAGTCATGCACTACAGGGGAATCTCCCGGAATACGTCCGTAGTCCCAAAATAAATATGCAGTGCTGGGGATCTCTCGGAATACGTCCGCAGTCCCAAAGAAAATATGCAGTACAAGGGGGAAAGCTCCCAGAATACGTCTGTAGTCCCAATTTAACTATGCGATGCAGTACATGGGGAAAGCTCCCGGAATACGTCCGTAGTCCCAAATAAATATGCAGTACATGAGGGAAAACTCCCGGAATACGTCCGTAGTCCCAATTTAAATATGCAGTGCAACAACCAAAGACAACAATTATAGCACGGCAGAGAACTCGTACATCACCACATCAAATACAAAGCAATCAGGACAATGCCACAAGATGCGACGAATAAATCAATACAAGACTTCAATTCACAGAGAAACAGTAGAACATCGTTCACAAGGAATAATTATGGCACAGAATACTAAGTGCAAAAGGGAACAACTTGACCAGGGAAAAACAAGACAAGCAACAAATCCACAAATTCAAGTCAACAATAAGAAGACAACACAACTCAAATAATTCTATGTAAGGACAAGTCGACTAAGATATACGTTATCTAAACCCCTTATGAGGTTGAGAAAATTATGAGGGATATTCAACAATTTAATTAATTATAGGTACTTTATAAAAAATATAGCATTGATAGAGAGGTAAAACATTTGGTTGAGTCAAATCAGAGTCAAGTAGGCAGTAAGGGTGGATCTTTAAACAATTAGTTCTAATCAAGCATGCATAGGTGAAACTAGCAGATAAGGACTCAAGCGTATCAAGATCAACTTCATACAATGTGAATATAAGGACCTAAGAATCCTAAAAGGTCAACCTTCTACAAATAAGTCCGAGTACACACTTGTCACCTCACATCCACGGATTACAATCAACATCAAAGACTCAAATCCTAAGGGGTAATTCCCCCGCACAAGGTTAGGCAAGATACTTACCTCAATCCCTCAAATCAAACTTGAAATCACGTTCTTGCCACGCGTATCCAACTCCAAATGGTCCAAATCTAATCAGATCAATAGCATAGTGTAAATAATACTACAAGCAATTGGTTTAACTTATAAATTCGAAGCTAAGACGCGAAATTAGGAAAACTGCCCAAAAATTCCCCCGGGGCCCACGACTCGGAATCGGGTAAAATTTACAAATTATGAACACCGCTCATTTATGAGAACACTCGAAAAGAATCATTAAAATCTGACGTCAAAATCTCACTCAAATCTCGGATTTTCAATTGGGGAACTTTTTCTCCCATTTTCAAACTTTTACTCTCAAACTCTTTGATTAAATGAGGAAAACCACAATAGATTAATGCAATAAAACCAAATTTGGGTAAGAAATCGTTACCCACAAGAGTCCTCTAAAAATTCGTCAAAGAATCGCCTTCTCCCGAGCTCAAAATCAATATTGGAGTGAAAATGAACAAACCCTCGAATATAAACTCTCTTCCCAGCGATGACCGCACCTGCGGCTAATTGGACCGCACCTACGAAAAATACATTGCAGGTGCGAAAACTCAATAAATGAACTGGGGCCGCACCTGTGATCACTGGGCTGCATCTGCGGCTCCGCACCTGCATAACCCCGTCCGCACCTGTGAACCTGGCGGCCCTTGACAAAAACCGCACCTGTAACGGCCTCTACCGCACCGGCGGCTCCACATCCGCAGGTGCGGAACACCAGAACCAACAATGCTTCAGTTGGTTTCTAAGCCCAAAATCATCCCGTTGAGAATCTGAAACATCCTTGAGGCCCTCGGGACCTCAACCAAACTTACCAACCAGTCCTAATACATTATCCAAACTTAGTCGAGCCTTCAAAACACATCACTTAACATCAAAATCGCCAATTAAGCATGGATTCAAGCCTAAGAACTTATGAAATTTCCAAAAATCCACAACTGATGCTGGAACATGTCAAAGCTAGCCCGAATGGCCTCAAATTTGACACACGGGTCACAAATGACACTACGAACCTATAGCCACTTCCGGAATTTCATTCCGGGTTCTATATCAAGATTTCACCTATCGGCCGAAATTGCCGAAAATCTAACTTTCGTCAATTCAAGCCTAAATCTACCACAGACCTCGAAAACACATTTCGGGTGCGCTCCTCAACCCAAAATCACCATACGAAGCTGTTGACATCACCCAAAACTCATTCTGAGGTCGTTTGCACAAAAGTCAAACCTCCGGTAAAATCTCACCGCTTAAGCTTCCAAAACTGAAACCCTCCTTCCAATTCGACTCCGGATCATCCGGTAAATAAATCCAACAATGCACACAGGTCGATATACACAATGTGAAGCAATTCAAGACCTCACGCCACTGAACAGAGCTTAAATTCCCAAAACGACCATCGGGTCGTTACATTCTCCCCCTCTTAAAACAAATGTTCATCCTCGAACGTGCCAAGATTCGCCTCGAAGTCTTCAAATCACTGAATGTACACTTCCAAAATACACTCGCGGGTGATCCCACATCACCCCAATCTACATAAGCGTGATGACACCATCACAACTGAAATTTATCCTTCCTATCACAACTGATAAGCCTCACACCTCGATTTTTCACCTTCTACTCATTTCCAAAAGACCCGATATTAACTCCATATCTGGCATTCGCCTCAACCAGCTGCTTCAACTCATGACTACACCCATAAGGCATGACCACACAATATAGCACATCCCACATAGGCCCATAATAAAACTTCTGATCACAATAGCTGCCTGAAATCAATCCAGCACTGGCGATTGGCCTTATATCTGGAAAAAACTCTGTTTCCAAGTCCCATAATACTAATAAAGATTCAATAAACATGAAGACCTCATTATTAGACACCCGAATCACCAAGCCGCAACTAACCCCACCGAGCACACATCCCGCAAGATGAAACTCAAGAAGCACATAACGAAAAGGACTGAACATGAAAAGAGAAACAAGCCTGACATGCACTACTTTCTATCAGTACTGACCCACAACCAATATAACAAGGAAGGAATGAAAATATGTAAACAAATCATAAGGATCCCATCCTGATAAAATTCCTCCCGCGGTACTCAACCTGGTCTAAACATTTTGAATCACAAAAGATCACGAGGGTCTCGCCCTCAACTCTAAATCACATACCGAATATATATCATACCAATTGAAATCTCCCACTGACTCATCTCGGCTAATAAAATCATAACTCTCACTTAACTCACATCTCGATGAAGTATCAATTCACAGCTCGTAACCAAAATACTTAGGAAAAATCACATAAAGCTTACCATGATGAACAACAAGGACTCACTTCTAGTCACACCACTATAAATGATGAATAAAAAATTGATAGACACGGGCTTTTACTCATAGAATCTCACAACAGGAGCAAACACGAAGATAAAGTGTAAAGCATGAAACTCACTCATAATAAAGCAACAAATAAGGGAAACTCGTCCCGACTAGCAGAACTGTAGTGAAATACAAATGATGCACCTCTGCAACAGATCAAAACATTCATGTACGGTAACATCTGACCCAACAGCCTCCAGCCCACTATATGAAATACATCAACGGGCCGGGCCGGGCCTCTCCCTCTTGAGCGCCCTCTACTCACCTGAATACCCTGCGGTAACACATCTGTCTAAATCCTGGAACAATCTCTCACCCTGTGGCCGACATCTCCACACTCAAAACAACCTCTCTACTGACGTGGCTGTGGAAACTGAACAATGCGAGTACTCTGAGACCCCTGAGTACCTGAAACCCCATGCGATGCTGGTAATGCAAACTGAACTGGCTGACCCACAAACCTCTACCGGGGCGTACCTTGCCTCCATAATAAGGACCAATAGATTTCTCCGATCTACGAGGCCTCCTCGCCTTCCTAAACTCTCTCGTCTATCCTCTCGCTCCTAGTCCCACATGCCCTCTAACTGCCGAGCGACCCCTACCACCTGCTGAAACGAGACATCTGACTCCAACTCTCGGGTCATATTGAACTGAATATCATGCCTGAGCCCCTCAATGAATCTATGAACTCACCCCCTATCTTAAACAACCAAGTGAGGTGCATATCTGGCCAACTCACTAGATTCGGCATAGTGCTCCAACCCTAACATAGTGCCTTGAGGAAGCTGCTCAAACTTTGCGCGCCATGCATCTCGGAGGGACTGGGGTGCAAACTTCCTCAAAAACATCTTTGAAACCTGAATCCATGCAAGTGAAGCTGACTCGACTGGGCTACCCAACTCATATGACCGCCACCGCTGACAAACCACTCCTCTGAACTGAGACGTGACAAAAGCAACCTCGCTCATCTCCAAAATACCCATAGTACGAAGAATGCAGTGCACTCCTCCAAGAAATCCTGGGCATCATCTGTCACAAATCCACTGAAAGTAGGAGGGTCGTATTACTTGTACCTCTCAAGTCTATGGTGTTCTCCTTCCGATGCTTCTGCACTAACCACGGGCTGAACTGAAACCACATACTGTGCTGCCATGACAACGGGAACCCCTCGAACATGATCTCGCTGCTCTGGAGTTTAAACGGTGGGAGTCCGAACTTCTCCCCTGATCTGTGGAGTAGCTGGTGCACTAGAATTGATCTTTCCTGAGTCAATGTACCAATTATACTCAAAACCTACGCCTAGGTGTCCTGAAGTCCGGCGTAGCAACAGACACCTCTAGTACCTGTCCCCCAACTAGAACTACTGGCGGCTCCTCAACGGCTGCTCTGGTAGGTATCTTAACTGTGGCACGTGCTCGATATAGAAATCTTGACAGAATTTACAATTTCCCAAAAACTGTTAATACAAGTCATAAGCTCTACGAAATTTCCTACAACTTCTAAATACAACCGTTTAGAAATAAGTAAGAACAGTTGAATAAAAGAAGGAAGGTGACTCTGAAGCCTTCGAACGCAGCAGCAGGTTTTTCTTGAGTCTCCTCGACAATGATTCGCGCAGCTATTAACAATCAATACCTGGATCTGGACAAAAGAATGCGCAAAAGTGTAGTATGAGCATTCCACAGTGGCGCCCAGTAAGTATCAAGACTAACCTCGGTGAAGTAGTGACGAAGACTAGTCAAGAGACCACTGGTCTAATAAGTTACACATACATAAATATAGAAATTACAGAATAGGACATCTATCTAATGACTGCACAATATGATAAATAACAGAACACCTACAATGCAGAAGAAATACAGCAAACAACAACGGAACATCTTAATAATACACAGGAAGGATAGTCGGAAGTACAAGCCAGAACCGAAAACCACAACACATTAAGAAGACTAGTAACTCGGCACTACATTAGTTTGTCCACATCAGGCCTTAGCCGATAAAACCCAATAAATTGGTCAAATCCTCGAGTGAAACTTTTCAACCGCAAGTTTATATTAAAAGCTTTTAAAAATATAATCATTTCAGTGGGAAATTTCCCTTTGAAATATACTTCCTCCAAAGATACATAAATATACTTTAGAAAACAGAATTCTCAAACGTGATTCCTTTCCATAAAAGCTTTTCAAATGTACTTTTCTATTAAATTTTTTTCAAACATAATTTCCTTCAAATAAATGATTTGCAAACATACCTTTGGAAAATAATAACCTTGCAAATATAGTTTCTTTCAAGGTAAATGGCTTTAAACTTTACTTTTCAATAATTTTCTTTCACACATAGTTTTCTTTAAGATAAAAGATTTTCAAATATACTTTTCCAAAGAAAGTGTCCTTTAAACATAGTTTTCTTTAACATAAACATTTTTCAAATAGTCTTTTTTTTTTTAAAGGAATGTCATTCAAACATAGTTTTATTCAAGATAATTGTTTTTCAAATTGGACTTCCTAAATAATTTTCTTTCAAACATAATTCCTTTAATAAAATCTACCGGGATCCTGTCCCGTAGTTCAGAATTAGTCATGCAGTACAGGGGAATCTCCGGGAATACGTCCGTATTTCCAAAATAAATATGCAGTGCTGGGGGATCTCCTTGAATACGCCCGTAGTCCCAAAGTAAATATTCAGTACATGGGGGAAAGCTCCCGGAATACGTCTGTAGTCCTAATTTAAATATGTGATGCAGTACCGGGGGAAAGCTCCCGGAAAACGTCTGTAGTCCCAATTTAAATATGCAATGGAGTACAGGAGGAAAGCTCCTGGAATACGTTGGTAGTCCTAAATAAATATGCAGTACAGGGGGGAAAGCTCCCGGAATACGTCCGTAGTCCCAATTTAAATATGCAATGGAGTACAGGAGGAAAGCTCCTGAAATACGTTGGTAGTCCTAAATAAATATGCAGTACAGGGGGGAAAGCTCCCGGAATACGTCCGTAGTCCCAATTTAAATATGTAGTGCAACAACCAAAGACAACAATTATAGAACGATAGAAAACTCGCACATCACCACATCAAATACAAAGCAATCTGGACAATGCCACAACATACGGCGAATAAATCAATACAAGAACTTCAATTCACAAAGAAATAGTAGAACAACGTTCCCAAGGAATAATTACGGCGCATAATAGTAAGTGCAAAAGGGAACAACTTGACCAGGGAAAAAAAAGACAAGCAACAAATCCACAAATTCAAGTCAACAATAAGAAGACAACACAAGTAAAATAATTCCATGTAAGGACAAGTCGACTAAGATATAAGTTATCTAAACCCCTTATGAGGTTGAGCAAATTATGAGGGATATTCAACAATTTAATTAATTATAAGTAGTTTATAAATAATATAGCATGATGATAGAGAGGTAAAACCTTTGTTTGAGTCAAATCAGAGTCAAGTAGCCAGTAAGGGTGGATCCTAAAGCAATTAGTTCTAATCAAGCATGCATAGGTGAAACTAGCAGATAAGGACTCAAGCGTATCAAGATCAACTTCATACAATGTGAATATAAGGACCTAATAATCCTAAAAGGTCAACCTTCTACAAATAAGTCCGAGTACACACTCGTCACCTCGCGTACACAGATTACAATTAACATAGAAGATTCAAATCCTAAGGGGTGATCCCCCCACACAAGGTTAGGAAAGATACTTACCTTAGCCTCTTAAATCAAACATGAAATCAAGTTCTTGCCACGCGTATCTGACTCCAAATGGCCCAAATCTAATCAAATCAATAGCATCGTGTGAATAATACTACAAGCAACTAGTTTAACTAATAAATTCGAAGCTATGACGCGAAATTAGGAAAACTGCCCAAAAACTCCCCCTGGACCCACGACTCGGAATCGGATAAAATTTACAAATTACGAATACCGCTCATTTATGAGAACACTTGAACAAGAATCATCAAAATCCGACGTCAAAATCTCACTCAAATCTTGGATTTTCAATTGGGGAACTTTTTCTCCCATTTTTAAACTTTTACTCTCAAACTCCTTCATTATATGAGGAAAACCACAATAGATTAATGCAATAAAATCAAATTTGAGTAAGAAATCGTTACCCACAAGATTCCTCTGAAATTCCGTCAAAGAATCGCCTTCTCCCGAGCTCAAAATCAAAATTGGAGTGAAAATGAACAAACCCTCGAATATAAACTCTCTGCCCAGTGATGACTGCACCTTCGGCTAATTGGACCGCACATGCGAAAAATACATCGTAGGTGCGAAAACTCACTAAATGAACTGGCGCCGCACCTGCGATCACTGGGCCGCATCTGCGGCTTTGCACCTGCGGAACCCTGTCCGAACCTGCGAGCCTGGATGCCCTTGACCAAAACCGCACCTGTGATGCCCTCCACTGCACCTGCATGTCCGCACATTCGGCTCCCCATCCGTAGGTGCAAAATACCAGAACCAGCAATGCTTCAACTGGTTTCTAAGCCCAAAATCATCTCGTTGAGCATCCGAAACATCCTCGAGGCCCTCGGGACCTCAACCAAAGTTACCAACCAGTCCTAATACCTTATCCAAACTTAGTCGAGCCTTCAAAACACATCACATAACATCAAAATTTCCAATTATTCATGGATTCAAGCCTAAGAACTTATGAAATTTCAAAAATCCACAACTAATGCCGAAACACGTCAAAACTAGCCCGAATGGCCTCAAATTTAACACACATGTCACAAATGATACTACGAACCTATAGCCACTTCCGTAATTCCATCTCGGGCTCTATATCAAGATTTCACCTATCTGCCGAAATTACCGAAAATCTAACTTTCGCCAATTCAAGCCTAAATCTACCACAAACCTCGAAAACACATTCTGGACGCGCTCCTCAACCCAAAATCACCATAAGAAGCTATTGACATCACCCAAAACTCATTTCGAGGCCGTTTGCACAAAAAATAAACCTCCGATCAAATCTCACCGCTTAAGCTTCCAAAACTGAAACCCTCCTTCCAATTCGACTCCGGATCATCCGGTAATTGAATCCAACCATGCACGCATGTCGATATACACAATGTGAAGCTGTTCAAGACCTCACGCCACCGAACACAGCTTAAATTCCCAAAATGGCCGGTCGGATTGTTATAGAAAAACTCTTAAACCCACAACAATATATATATATATATATAAAATATTTTGGGGTATAAAAGAGGTGTGACAATCATATTTTTTTAAATGTTGGACTGCTAGATAGCGAACATGATTATTTATAATAATTCACTATTAAACATATAACCTGTTTGGCCAAGCTTCTTCAATTCCAAAGCACTTTTTTTTCTTCAAAAAAATTGCTTCTTTTTCAAAGTCGAAGTCTTTCGCGAAACTTTTAGAAGAAAAAAAGTATTTTTGAGTAGAAATAGAAGCAATTTTGGAGAAGCAGAAAAAATAGCTTTTCTCCAAAAGCATGTCTTTGAAAAATGCTTTTGAGAAAAATAAACTTAAAAGTAATTTTTAAAAGCTTGGCGAAACACTAATTGCTGCTCAGAAAAAGTACTTTTGAGAACTCAAAAGTACTTTTGAAAAAAAAAACACTTCTCAAAATAAGATAATTTTTTCTGCTCGGCCTGTCACGACCCAATTTCTCACATGGGTCGTGATGGGGCCCAACAACGGGGTTAGGCAAGCCAACATAAATTACACTAAGTGTTACCCTTCCCATGTGATTGATTATTCCATCTTCTACCACTTTTAAACATTTATTAACATGATAATAGCCCGTGACATAAAAATTAAAGCCATCTTATACGTGAACCAAAAGGTACGCACATGTATGAAAATGCAGCCCAAAATCCCAAAATGTACGCACGTGTGTGCCAGGAACTAGTGTCACGAGTGTTGCGGGCAACTATCAGAAATACATCAGAATACATAAATATATACAATCCCATAGTCTGGATGAAATAGACGGGGAAAATAACAAAAGGAAACTCCAAGGTGCTGCCAGGAAAATCGCCAGGAAGAGCAACTCACCGTGAAGTATAACCAACCCCGGTCAATATCTGGCACCGGACTAATGATCAGACGTGCCAACCTCCGGACCTGTACAGTCAAGTACAGAAGAAAACAAAGTGCAATATAAGTACATACATAAGTACGTACCCAGTGAGTATCCCGCCTAATCTTGAAGAACTAGTGACGAGAGGTCGACTCGATACTCACTAAGGTCCAACAATAATAATGTAAGACAGGATATAAGGAAAAAAGTAGGCATGTAACAGAGCACAATAAATAAGAATTACTCACAGAGTTTCCAAATAAACACTAAAACAATAGAAACTCCCTTTTTATTCTTCCTCAAAACCATCATCAAATCATAAGTCGAGAACCAGTACCGAGAAGACATACGCGTATATGTGTAAGATAATTGGCTAGAGTCATAAGCGAGAAAAGCTATGCACTGCCGGGGATCGACCGGCCCGTACCAAGAGTGCATGCTCGCCGTGTAACCATATCAAGAATATCTATGCACTGCCGAGGATCGACCGGCCCGTACCAAGAGTGCATGCTCGCCGTGTAACCATATCAAGAATATCTATGCACTACCAGGGATCGATCGGCCCGTACAAACAGTGCATGCTCGCCGTGTAACCGTATCAAGAATATCTATGCACTGCCGAGGATCGACCGGCCCGTACCAACAGTGTATGCTCGCCGTGTAACCATATCAAGAATAGCTATGAACTGTCGGGCATCGACCGGCCCGTACCAAGAGTGCATGCTTACCAATAATCAAGCCTACGCACTGCCGGGGATCGACCGGCCCGTACCAAGAGTGCGTTTATTATTAAATCATGTAGTATCGAGGTATAACTTCGTCCATGCACTGCCGGGGATCGACCGACCCGAACCAAGAGTGCATTCTCAATTATTTCCCTGTGCACTGCCGGGGATTGACCGGCCCATACCAAGCGTGCACTAATAATCTGTGCTGGCATACGGCCCGTTCCCACAAAGAATGAAGGAAACTTACATATCGCTCGCGGAATGTAAATTGCAAAGAGACAACATGCGTATACCAATTATCAAGCCTACTTCACAAATTGAACTTTTCCAATTATTTAATCGAATGAAATACTCAGGGAAACAATGCTATATTCAAGCAAGAATATAACAGGTAAATCATTTCAAAGCAGAATACAAGGCATGATGTGGTCCTAGACTACCCGGACATAATAGGCGTAGTCGCTACGTACGGACTCTCGTCACATGGTACGCACGTAGCCCCCAAAACCATACATGCAACACATAGAATACCTATGGGGACATTTCCCTCTAACAAGGTTAGAAAGGAGACGCGCCTCGATAAAAGCACTCCTCGGACCAAGGACCGGATCAAAGGATGCGCCCGAAACTCTGAAACTACTCCTGACGGCTCAAAACTAGTCAAACACGATGTAATTGAATCAATTCTAAGCTCAAAGAAGGAGAATTAATGAGAAATCCCAAAATTTAAGCATTCTTGAAGGTTTTCGGAATTTCGACCCCGGGCCCACACGTTCGGATTTCGAAAATTCTTGAAGGAATCAATTGCCCGGAGTCTGAGGATCATAATTACATAATTTATTTAGGAATTCATCGCTAAAAATGAAGTTTCACTATTTTCCCGAAACCCCACATTTTTCTAGCAATTCCCATGCATTTTAGGATAATTGAAAGAGAATTTTGTTTGAATTTGATGTAAAAGTCATGAAAACGAACTAGAAAATTAATTACCTGGATGAATTGAACTGGGCAGCCCTTTCCCTAGCTTGGAGGAGCTCTAATGGAGGTTAGGAGTTTGAGAAATGAAGAAGAAACCCGAAATTGGGCATTTAAATAAGGCTGCATCCAGGGATTTCGTGCCTGCGACTTTGGGACCGAAGGTGCGGTCCCGCACCTGCGAAGAATACTCTGCACCAGCGGAGTTGCGCCTGCGAAGGAAATTCCGCACCTGCGGAGTCGCACCTTCGATGAAGACTCCGCACCTGCAGCCACACCAGTGGCTGTGCACCAGCAGTGCTTTTTTGCTAGTTTTTGGCATCGTGCGGCGTCCGGGAAGCCCCTGGTCCCACCCGAGCTCCTGAAAAAATATACCAATGAGTCCCAAATCATAACAAGGACTCGCTCGACCTTCGGAACACTCAAAACAACGCTAAAACTCGAATTCACACCCCCAAGAACCAAATTTAGGATTTTTTTAAGTTTTCTAACTTCGCTAACAACGTGCCGAACTGAACTATACATCTCGGAACGACACCAAATTTCCCAGATTACTCACACAACATCCTACGAACTTGACCCTGCGATCAAATCTCCAAAACAACATCATATACACCAAATTAAGCCTCAAAGTCCATGAATCCTATCAAATTTCATAAATATCAAGTATTCCATTTTTTAAGTCCGAAACACCTCAAACGAAACCCGATTTCAACCAAACTTTACACAAAGGACCTAAACCATATATAAGACCTGTATCGGGCGCAGGAACAAAAATACAGGCCCGATACCATCACATTCTAATTAGATTTCATTCTCAATTTCCTTAAATATTTTCAGAAAACAATTTTACTCAAAAATTCATTTCTCGGGGTTGGGACCTCGGAATTCGATTCCAGGCATACGCCCAAGTCCCATATTTTCCTACGGACCCTTCGGGGTCGTCAAATCACGGGTCCGGGTCCGTTTACCCAAAATGTTGACCGAAGTCAAATTTATTCATTTTAAATATCAAATCTTGGCATTTTTCACAGAATTTCATATTTAAGTTGTCCGGCTATGCACCGGACTGTGCACGCAAATTGAGGCAAATACAAAGGAGGTTTTCAAGGCCTCGGGAGTACGGGATGGGTAATAACATAGGTGATGACCCCTTTGGGTCGTCACATTCTCCACCTTTAAAATAATTGTTCGTCCTCGAACGGACAGAAGAAATAAATACCTAAGTCGGGAAATAAATGAGGGTAACGGCTCCGCATATCGGACGTGGACTCACAGGTCGATTCCTCAAGAGGCTGACCCTTCCACTGAGCACGAACAGAAGGGAAACTCTTGGATCTCAACTGGCGAATCTACTGGTCTAAAATGGCTACCGACTCCTCCTCATAAGATAAGTCCTTGCCCAACTAGACAGTGCTGAAATCTAACACGTGGGATGGATTGTCGTGATACCTCTGAAGCATGGACACATGAAAGACTAGATGTACGGCTGATAATTTAGGTGGCAGTGCAAGTCTATAAGCCACCTCTCCCACTCGACCAAGGATTTCAAACGGACCAATGAATCTAACGCTAAGCTTGCCCTTCTTCCCAAATCTCATCACGCCCTTCATAGGCGACACATGGAGCAATACTCGCTCACCAACCATGAAAGCCACATCTTGAACCTTGCGATCTGCATAACTCTTTTGCCTGGACTGAGCTGTACGAAGCCTATCCTAAATGATTCTGACCTTGTCCAAGGCCTCCTGAACCAAATATGTACCCAACAACCGAGTCTCTGATGCTCATACTTAACCTGTTGACAATTCAAACACCGCACCACATATGCCACAATATCCTTCTGCATTTGCCTCCACCAGAAATGTTGCTTCAAATCACGATACATCTTCGTAACACCAGGGCGAATAGAATATTGAGAAATGTGCGCCTCTGCTAGAATCCTCTCCCTCAAGCCATCAATGTCAGGAACACACAACCTGCCCTGGAGTTACCTGAAATCACTGTTTAACATCTCGAGCACCTTCCCGTGCTACCACAACCCAGTCGAGCACATTAGCTTGATAAAATCTGTAGACTTCTTCTTTATCCATATAATAAGCTCAGAATTCATTCCAACCTTGAATTTTCTCGGCCAGGCCTAGAGCCTAGTTCCAACATATACACACCGCGTTAACTACCACATGATATCCAGATCATGACCACGTACCTTTGCTGAATCAGCACCATGCACCGAACCACTCATCATCCGACCACAAGGACGCTCCCTGAACCTTAGTAACCAAAATTCCACGAATCTGATGCTCCCAATGCACCTCATAAAAAATATGCATACCCCATGCTATGATGCTGGCGATACCATCGCAACGGAGGAAATGTGCAGAAATTCATACTTAACTGAAGAGCCAACAAGTCCTTGGAGGAAGACCTCATCTTGACTAGAATCATCACTCCATTATGAACCTGAATAGTGGTATTTGTCCTGTAATACGTGCTTCACATAACCTTAGTACAGATCTCTACTCCGATAATCTCGTCTCACCCAGAATGAACTGCTCAGGCAGCAAGTTATCCCAACCATGCTAACAGCCTCACATGATACCACATCGCGCCAATAGGCCATAACTCGAACATGATAATAAGAAATAACTCAGGATGGGACTATTCATCTCATTCAACTAATATGAATTCTTACCAGAAAATAGGAAATAAAACACAAGAAACTAAAAACATATTAATCCTTCTCATCATCACACTGTTGTGGCGCGCAACCCGATCCAGATAACATACCCGTGGCAGCGTGCCACTCGATCCCAAATAACATAGAACTCACATAAGGAAATATATACAGAGCTGATTGCTCACTATTACAAATTACCGAATATCTGTCACAAACACGCTGAGTGCATAATACCCTCCTGGGGAGACTGATAAAGCCGTATGCAACCAAACTCAAGCACAACTGAGGTGCGATATATATATACACTCTAGATTTCAAGAGCTATCCTGCTCGCATAACATCCCCACTACGCGGGACCTCAACACATAAGAAATCATCAAGCCATTTCACAACTCGCACGGCACAATCACAATAACATATGAATTCGACGAAGACGGAACAACACCCGTTATTCTAATATCGTTCCATGAAAAGATGATCTACTGAAAGGAACATGCCTGGCTTACAGGAAGCCCATAATCATATTACATATAAACCCATCCACAAATATCGAGCCACCTCGCTCGCGCCAAACCTAGCTAATAGGTTCATATTAACCCACCTTCTCTCATGATACACGAGAACAACCATCATTACCGGGACTAACACCCCTGTAATCCATAATGAACTGAACCGAACGCCCTCCAGGCATAAATTCTCAATTAAGCAATATCGCACTTCTTCATACTCAGTCCAAATCTGAATGCCATCAAGTGACTACATGTCACACTTTATACAGTCCTTTTCGCGGTCATGCTTCCACGACCTCCCACACAAGGCAACTAGTCTGCACATCCATGACATCGACCATGTTAAGGCTGCAAAGCACACCAATAACCCATGACCAGGGTATAAAGCCCTTTCCACCGATTATCGATCTCAGGCGACACTGAAGATAATACCAGCTTATACCGAACTTTCGAATCACTCGGTCTTGCTCTTCCGAGCTCATGACATCCTTATAAACATCGGACCTGAATCTCGATTCTAACTCCTAGTTACATACTGCTTCCAGCACTTGACATGCTAATACGAGGTAGCGCAACAATTCCATCACAACTTCTGAACCACTAATGGGGTGAGAATTTTATCATATAGAAACTTTTACTTGACTCAATTCAGGAGTACCATCTCAACACACGAGTGAATTCCCATTATCGCCCAATCATGCAAATCCTTAAGTAGTAGTCCATACCACCATAACCCTTTTGGGGTCCGCCTACACCTGACAGGCCGTAGCACTCAAATGCTCCCACCTGATATCCATTACAACGGCCGACAACCCCCGCACACACACCGGCACCAACCACATGCCTAACTAAATCACATCAAGGGAACCGATCCCTGTTGCAATGGTGCCAATTCAACCATGGCTAAATAACCCATCCTCTTTTAATCATCGTTAATTGCCTCGAAGATAATAGTACCTTCCTTCAACTCATAGAAAACTCAACCCTCACTCATCTCGAGTGACCTTGATTCATAAGACTACGTTGCCCAAATCTGGCAACCCGTCTCATACCCTTCTGATACTCCTTTTCTTCCATCTGAAGTCTATTCCTCTCACTCCTCCGATATTACCATGCTTGCTGAAACATATCATAGAACGTTCCAACAATCCTCCCCTTTCTCGGAAATTATTCTGCAAAGCCTCAATTCTCGATCATATTGTTGCCTGAAATCTCTAATCGTCGCATTCTTTAACTTTTGAACTCATTGGGACCGCTGTTGAGAGTCACCCACTTTGACTGGCCCCGAATACAATCACTCCAAGGCCCTCCTGGAACAGGAACACCTTTTTCAATGAAACACGTGACTCAGTCACTATCCCTACAACTCGCCCATGCCTTAAGCAAAATTTGAATCTTCCAAAGCCTAACCTTGACCTGACAGGACCAACCTTTGCACAGATCCCTCAAATCCTACGCACAATTACCATTTTACCCCTCCTTCCTTAGCTAAAATCACTTGCCTATATGCTGACAATTCTTAACCATTTGAGAAAACAACCCTACAGCCCTACTGCAGATGGTGGGATATTTCCCACTTAGCCCGAAGCCACTCCTAGCACCACTCTAGACCTTGCTGAGGCCCTTTCTCCTTTGATAACACGATCCCTGCCAACCGCATTCTTCAACACTACTTCTCGATACTCTGACCCCAGGCAACCGAAGAAACCATAGCACCGCCGAACCTAAAATATTCCATCCGATCAATGATGATGACTACACGTCATAGGTGCATATCCCACCTCACTTGAAGACACCAAGTCTGACTACTTTATCAACTCCAACCCGACCATTTACACATGGAAGCATCTCAAATTACTTTCGTAGCACCATTCCCATTTCCTCAAATTCCTGACCCATAGCAAGTGCGTCGCGACGCGTAAGATTGAGTAGGAACGAACATAGGAATAAGCCTCAAAGGAAATCACGCACGATGAAGAATCAAGAAGGGAAGTACTCCTAACAGCCCTATAGCCCCTCGAAGATAAGTACAGACGTCTTTGTACCGATCCACAAGACTCTTTTGGGTTTTCCCGGGACTCGTGAGACTTACGTGAACCTAGATCTCTGATACCACATTATCACGACCCAATTTCCCACACGGGTCGTGATGGCGCCCAACAACGGGCTTAGGCAAGCCAACATAAATTACACTAAGTGTTACCCTTCCTATGTGATTGATTATTCCATCTTCTACCAATTTTAAACATTTATTAACATGATAACAGCCTGTGCAATAAAAATTAAAGTCATCTGATACGTGAACCAAAAGGTAAGCACATGTATGAAAATGTATCCCAAAATCCCAAAATGTACGCACGTGTGTGCCAGGAACTAGTGTCACGAGTGTCGCGGGCAACTATCAGAAATACATCAGAATACATAAATATATACAATCCCATAGTCTGGATGAAATAGACGGGGAAAATAAAAAAAGGAAACTCCAAGTTGCTGCCAGGAAAATCGCCAGGAAGAGCAGCTCACCGTGAAGTATAACCAACCCCGGTAAATATCTGGCAGCGAACTGATAATCAGACGTGCCAACCTCCGGACCTGTATAGTCAAGTACAGAAGAAAAGAAAATGCAACATGAGTACATACATAAGTACGTACCCAGTGAGTATCCCGCCTAATCTCGAAGAAGTAGTGACGAGAGGTCGACTCGATACTCACTAAGGTCCAACAATAATAATGTAAGTCAGGATATAAGGAAAACAGTAGGCATGTAACAGGGCACAATAGATAAGAAGAACTCATAGAGTTTCCAAATAAACACTAAAACAATAGCAACTCCCTTTTTATTCTTCCTCAAAACCATCATCAAATCATAAGTCGGGAAACACTACCGAGCAGACATACGCGCATATGTGTAAGACAATTGGCTGGAGTCATAAAGGGGAAAAGCTATGCACTTCCAGGGATCGACCGGCCCGTACCAAGAGTGCATGCTCGCCGTGTAACCATATCAAGAATAGCTATGCACTGTTGGGGATCGACCGACCCGTACCAAGAGTGCATGCTCGTAGTGTAACCATATCAAGAATAGCTATGCACTGCCGGGGATCGACCGGCCCGTACCAAGAGTGCATGCTTTCCAATAATCAATCCTACGCACTGTCAGGGATCGACCGGCCCGTACCAAGAGTGCTATTATTAGGAAATCATGTAGTATCGTGGTATAACTTCGTCCATGCACTGCCGGGGACCGACCGGCCCGAACCAAGAGTGCATTCTCAATTAATTCCCTGTGAACTGCCGGGGATCGACCGGCCCGTACCAAGAGTGCACTAATAATCTATCGTGGCGTACGGCCCGTTCCCATAAGAATGAAGGAAACTTACATATCGCTCGCGGAATGTAAATTGCAAAGCGACAACATGCATATACAAATTATCAAGCCTACTTCATAAATTGAACTTTTCCAATTATTAAATCGAATGAAATACTCATGGAAACAGTGCTATATTCAAGCAAGAACATATAACAGGTAAATCATTTCAAAGCAGAATACAAGGCATGTTGTGGTCCTACACTACCCGGACATAATAGGCGTAGTCGCTACGTACGGACTCTCGTCACATGGTACTCACGTAGCCCCCAAAACCATACATGGAACACATAGAATACCTATGGGGACATTTCCTTCTCACAAGGTTAGAAAGGAGACTCACCTCGATAAAAGCACTCCTCAGACCAAGGATCGGATCAAAGGATGCGCCCGAAACTCCGAAACTACTCGTGACGGCTCACAACTAGTCAAACACGATGTAATTGAATCAATTCTAAGCTCAAAGAAGGAGAATTAATGAGAAATCCCAAAATTTAAGCATTCTTGAAGGTTTTCGGAATTTCGACCCTTGGCCCACGCGTTCGGATTTCGAAAATTCTTTAAGGAATCAATTACTCGGAGTCTAAGGATCATAATTACATAATTTATTTAGGAATTCATGGCTAAAAATGAAGTTTCACTATTTTCCCAAAACCCCACATTTTTCTAGCAATTCCCATGAATTTTAGGATAATTGAAAGAGAATTTGTTTGAATTTGATGTTAAAAGTCATGAAAACGTACTAGAAAATTACTTACCTGGATGAATTGAACTGGGCAGCCCTTTCCCTAGCTTGGAGGAGCTCTAATGGAGGTTGGGAGTTTGAGAAATGAAGAAGAAACCCGAAATTAGGCATTTAAATAAGACTGCCTCCAGGGATTTCTCGCCAGCGACTTTGGGACCGCAGGTGCGGTCCCGCACCTGCGAAAAATACTCCGCTCCAGCGGAGTCGCGCCTGCGAAGGAAAATCAGCACCTGCGGAGTCTCGCCTGCGATGAAGACTCCGTACCTGCAGCCACACTAGTGGTTGTGCACCAGCAGTGGTTTTTTGCTGTTTTTGGTCTCGTGCGGGGTCCGCGTAGCCTCTGGGACCACCCGAGCCCCTGACAAAATATACCAACGAGTCTCAAATCATAACACGGACTCGCTCGAGCCTTCGGAACACTCAAAACAACGTTAAAACTCGAATTCACACTCCCAAACCTCAAGAACCAAACTTAGGAATTTTTTAAGTTTTCTAACTTCGCTAACAACGTGCCGAACTCACCTATACATCTCGGAACGACACCAAATTTCCCAGATTACTCACACAACATCCTACGAACTTGCCCGTGCGATCTAATCGCCAAAACAATATCATATACACCAAATTAAGCCTCAAAGTACATGAATCTTATCAAATTTCATAAAATATCAAGTATTCCATTTTTTAAGTCCGAAACACCTCAAACGAAACCCGATTTCAACCAAACTTTACAAAAAGGACCTAAACCATATATAAAACCTGTAGCGGGTGACAGAACCTAAATACGGGCCCGATACCATCACTTTCTAATGAGATTTCATTTTCAATTTCCTTAAATATTTTTAGAAAACAGTTTTACTCAAAAATTTATTTCTCGGGGTTGGGACCTCGGAATTCGATTCCATGCATACGCCCAAGTCTCATATTTTCCTACGGACCCTCCGGGACCATCAAATCACGGGTCTGGGTCCGTTTACCCAAAATGTGGATCGAAGTAAAATATATTCATTTTAAATATCAAATCTTGGCAATTTTCACAGAATTTTCATATTTAAGCTGTCCGGCTACGCACCCAGACTGCGCACGCAAATCGAGGAAAATACAAAGGAGGTTTTCAAGGGCTCGGGAGTACGGGATGAGTAATAACATAGGTGATGACCCCTTTGGATCGTCACACGGCCAAACATGTTATTATAACCTGATTGGTCAAGCTTTTAAGATCAGCTTATTTTGATAAGTATTTTTTTCAAAAAAGTACTTTTGGCGAGAAGCAGAATGTGTTTGACTGCTTAGTTTGAAAAATACTTTTGAGCAGCAATTAGTGCTTGACCAAACTTTTAAAAAGTGATTCTAAGTATATTTTTTCCTAAAAGTACTTTTAAGGAGAAGCTACTTTTTCTGCTTCTCTAAAAATTACTTTTATTTCTACCCAAAAATATTTTTTTCCTTTTAAAAACTTGGTCGAACTTTGTCAAAAAAGCAATTTTGGCCCCAAAAAAACCTTTGGCCCAAATGATGTTGGGCCAAAAAATCCCCCCCCCCCCCCTAATTTTTAGTAATAGATCACTGAGAACTTCTATTTGCTATAGCTTTAGCTTGTGTGCTATTTGTGTGTTAAAAAATATATTAAATATATATGAATTTTAAATTTCGAATCCAATTACTAGCACCTGAAACTGCTATCCTAAAATCTCAAACACAAATTATTCAAATTTTAAAATCGCCTCTATATATGCCATGCTACAAGATAGTGGGGTATATATATAAACTTATATGGACAAGATGATAAGCTTTATGTTCACGGGACTGCACAAATTTGTGTCTTGTTGGCCTTTGTTATAACTAGTTTTTCGGCACGTGTATGTCGAGCCAAGTAGTACATTATCTATAGAATAACATCAATATTACTAAAAAGCATTGAGTAAATCATTATACATCTAAGAATAAAGTGCATATTTTATGTGAACGGTCAATGATTGCTCGACTAATCTAAATTAGTGAAAATATCCCGATGTGGGAAACAATACTCTGTGCAGATTTATTGTATATTCTTCAGCTATAATATCATATGTGCCTGTCTTTTCAGGTTAATTACTTTTTTCTGAAATGTTTAAGTATGTGTTTCTTTGATATATATATCAAGCGTATAATCTTTAGAATCATGTGATACACTGTGATGACCCAAAAGGTCATTCCGAAGTTTTCTAGCTAATTCTATATTTTGAGGTTGTGAAAACCTCCTTCTATATTACCTTGATTTGCGTGCACATCCCGGGCGTGTATCCGGGAAGCCTTTATGTGAAAAACTAATAAAAATGATAATTTTATATTAGAAATTTGAATAAAGTTGACTTCGGTCAACATTTTTGGTAAACAGACCCGGACCCATGATTTGACGGTCCCGGAGGGTCTGTAGGAAAATATGGGACTTAGGCGTATGACCGGAATAGAATTAGAAGGCCCCGAGTCCGAGAAATGAAATTTTAAAGAAAAATTGCTTTCTGAAAAATATAAAGGTTTTTGAAAAAAAAATGTTATGTGAAACCTGTGGTATCGGGCTCGTATCTTGGTTTCGGAGTCCGGTACATGTTTAATATGATTTATATGTTTTATCTGTGAAGTTTGGTATGAAACGGACTTAGTTTGACGTGACTCGGACCTTAAATGCAAAATATAATGTTTAAAGAAGTTTTGAGAAATTTCATTGATTTTGAGGTTTAATTCGATGCTTATGATGTTATTTTGGTGTTTTGATTACTTGAATATGTCTGTAGGATGTTTTTGAGGTTGTGTGTATATTTAGTTTTGATCCCCGAGGGCTCGAGTGTGTTTCGGATAGGTTACGGGTCCATTTTCCTTATTTTGAACTGCTGAAAACTGTCATCTGGTTTCTTTCTATGCGATCGCATAGAAGGATCCACGATCTCATAGAGTGTTTGGCTCGCCTTGTAAATTCCTTCATTGTGATCGCAATAGTTGGTCCGCGATCGTAGAAACCAACTTACTCCTTATACGCGATCGCATAAGCTATTTCGCGATCCCGTAGAGCATTTTAAGCCAGCTTCATTTTCCTTCTACGCGATCGTGCCTCGATTCCAGCGATCGTGATTCACAAAACACCTGGGCAGAATATAAGTTTGCAAAATCGGGGGTTTCACCATTTTAAGCATATTTTGACTTCTAGAACTCGTTTTTGGGCGATTCGTTGACGGTTTTTCACACAAATCGAATGGGTAAGTGTTCTTCCACTAGAATTAATTATATTTCATGAATTAGTTCTTGTTTTCATCATTTAATTTGTGTTTTGGGTTGAGGGGATTGTGGGTTTTGAAAAAAAGTTTCTAAAATGAAAATGCATGATTCGAAAGACCAAATGTTATCGGAATTGGATAAATTTAGTATGGGTGAACTCGTATCGGAATGGGTAATCGGAATTTGTAAAATTTGTCGGGTTCCGAGGTGCGGGCCCGAGGGTCAATTTTTATGATTTTGTAAAGATTGAGACTTTATTATTAGGAATCGTTCCTTATACATTTTATGTGTATTTTGAAGTTGTTTTAGTTGATTGTAAGCCGTATGGAGGTCTTTCCGCTCGAGAAGTCTATTTTGAGTACCGGGTTGTCGTCTTTGAGGTAAGTCTCTTGTCTAACCTTGTGTGGGGGAACTACCCCTTAGGATTGAGTCTTCCTTGTTGATTGTAGTTTGAGTAT
>ML429091.1:0-49860 GCA_005239525.1 Nicotiana knightiana | reverse complement strand
TAGCTTGCCTAATTGACTATAATTAGTGTCATCTAGCCTTATAGTTGACTAGCCATAGTTGGAACATTTATTCGTTGGAGTCAAGCATGTCCGTGAGTCTTACATTGTGATTTATATGACTATTCTCTTAAGTGCCATTTAGATCTAATTATTAGACATTTATGTTATTGGTATTTCCTTGATGTTGCCTATTATTGGGCCTTTTGTTTTAAGCTCAGTGTTATTCCGTGAAGTAAACTGTCTAGGTGAGATTGGTTATAGTTGTTTCCCTTGTCGGGATGTTATGGTTTTTGTTACTGTCTATGCTGTTAATGATATTGTTTGTATTTTTGACTCCCTTGTCGGGATGTGATGGTTCCTACTACCATTTATGCTGTGAGTGATATCGTTTGTACTGTTGACATCCTTGCCGGGATGTTGTGGTTTCTATTACTGGTTATGCTGTTAATGATATTGTTTGTATTGTTGACTCATTTGCCGGGATGTGGTGATTTATGAGTCATATTGTTGGTTTTTCCTTGCCAACTGTTGTTCTTGATGTTGTTTGGGTGAGGAAGAGTGTAAAGCACGAAGGATAATTCCGTGCCATGTTCATGATATTTAGCACGAGGGAACATTCCGTGCCATGTTTATGATATTTAGCACGAGGGAGCATTCCGTGCCATGTTTATGATATTTAGCACGAGGGAACATTCTGTGTTATGTTTATGATATTTAGCACGAGGGAACATTTCGTGCCATGTTTATGATATTTAGCACGAGGGAACATCCTGTGCCATGTTTATGTTATTTAGCACAAGGGGACATTTTTTGTCATGTTTATGTTATTTAGCACGAGGGAACATTACGTGCCATGTTATGTTATGTTAGCACGAGGATACATTCCGTGCCATGTTATGTTATTATAGCACGAGGGGACATTCCGTGCCATGTTATGTTATGTTAGCACGAGGGGACATTCTGTGCCATGTTATGTTATGTTAGCACGAGGGGACATTCAGTGCCATGTTATGTTATGTTAGCACGAAGGGACATTTTGTGCCGTATTTATGCATTATTATTTCTGTCATTCTTGTTTACTATTTACTGTATTTATTGGCAAGATTTGATATTCCTCCTGTACTGCATGGAAATTTCTGAGTGACGGACTGAGTCCCGGTGGATAAATCTTGAGGAGATTTTTATCAAGGGATTTTATTGAAAGGTATTATTGAAAAAGAAATGGTTTTGAAATGATTATATTTGAATGACTTTTACATCGAAGGTACATTTAAAAAGCACTAGTTTTGCCTAAAATGATATTTGGAAGTCATTTATTGGGAAAGCCTCTTTGGAAAGCTTCGTAGTTTGAAAGAAACTATGTTTTACATAATATTCTCTATTAATTATACTTATATCTACTTTTGGAGAAAGTATGTTTTCAAAGTATACTCTTCCATACTAAAATGATTTTTATTTGCAAAAGTTTTTCATATGAACTGTTGTTTAAATATTTCTACCAGTTATGGATTTTAATGGCTAACGCCCGATGTGAACAAACCGGCGTGGAGTTGAGTTATCGGTGTCCTCTATTGTATTGTGTTTCCTTTCGATTCGGTTTGTTTGCTGTCCATCTTTCTGTGTATTTTTGTGTTGTTTCCTGATTGATTTCTGTAATTTCCTTCCGCTTTATATTGTCATTGTGGTGGATTATCCTGAGAAGTCTTAGATAGATGTAACGTTCGGTTATTTCTATATTCATGTTATTTATTTGGTAGACCAGTGGTGTCTTGACTAGTCCTCGTCACTACTCCACCGAGGTTAGTATTGATACTTACTGGGCACCGCTGTGGTGTGCTCATACTACACTTCTGCACATTTTTGTGTGCAGATACAGGTATATATTATAGTAGCCGTGTGGATGATTGACGAGGAGACTCAAGGTAACCTGCTGCTGCGTTCCCAGGCGTCAGAGTCACCTTCTTGTATTTATTATTCATACACTGTTGTATCTACTTCCAAACAGTTGTACTTAGAAGTTGTAGAAGATTCGTAGAGCTTATGACTTGTACTACCAATTTTGGGGAAGTTTGTACATTCTGTTGAGATTTTATATCGAGACTGCTAGCCTTCTTTTATTATTGTTGTTATTCAGTAACTGTTAGGCTTACCTAGTCCCTAAGACTAGGTGCCATCACGATATCCAACGAAGAAAAATTTGGGACGTGACATACACAAGGATGTTAAAAGTATTTATATTTGTAAGCATTATTTCAAGTTAGAAAAATATTAGTGGCTTAAACTACCTGCAATATTTTATCCTAATTGTCATTGTGAAAAAATTCATTGGCGGATTTTAATGTTGAGTTGCATGTTAGCAGTTTTCTTGATTTATATATATAAATCAAATTAAGCAAGGAATAAATAATTAACGATATTAAGTATTAGTGGCGGTATGTACCTTGTGCCATTTATGTTTTACCAAAAAATTATTAAACTCTTTTTTGTCAAACTAATTAATGAGAAAATAGAGGATGAATCGCAGTTAAAAATAACAACTAGATCTGAAGTTTAGATATATTGATGAGGTAGGACTGTGTCCGATATTAATGAATGCCAACTAAAAAAAATCAATGAATGTGGCAATGAAAGTATGCAATAAATGTAGATAATGGCAATAAATGTAATAAGAAGGAATTTGTCACCCAAATGTTAGATGACTTGGACGATTCTCCCTTCTGACAACAACGTGAGATAATTGAAAATGAAGGTGGACAAGGAATCCTTGTATATTGTGAATAAAAGATGTATATTGAGCAATGGAATTAGTGGATAAGACAAGCTTTTCTATCTTCTTTATAGTCAACCATTTACAATATGTTCTTATCAGAAAGTGAAGATCACACTTTTGTTCCTTATCTCTTCCCATTTATAGGAGATATTCCTAAGAAACCCTAAAAAGTACAATTGAAGGAATATTCAATGAAATTTTCCTTCTCACTATTCTAAAACTTATTCTAACAGTTCCTGTTATCCGTTCTCTACACGACCTCGGCGCTAGTCCTTATTTAGGCAACTCTTCGTCACTGTGCGATGGTCGGCTTCGACCTCAACCAATCTCGTCGATTTTCAGTCATTAAGTTCATCCCAAATTTTTGCCAATACAATTAGTCCTTCTTCTTGTTGAGGTCATCCTCTTGGATGTTCTCGATGAGTAGATTCTGTCTGCAACTGAACAATAGGAAATTTGGTCAGGATGGCAGAACCAAACCGGTCGAGGTTGAACTGGTGAAGGCCGCCGACAGGGTCGTGGTTGGCATGATTGATGTAGGATGATGTCATGGCCACACGCGTCATCATTATGTGTCTTCCAAATGCAATGTGTCGCTTCCTGTGCCTCTGTTGCTTCGATTTTGGCGCCACTGACGGCTTCTTGCCTCGATTTAGGCACCACCATACCCCATAAATAGAAGAGGGGGTTTCATTGCCAAAACATTAGCATTTCCTATTCTATATGCACTTTGCTCATCCTTCAGCTTCTTCTCCGATCTTTGTCTCCAATTTTCTTCTGTTCTTTTAGTTTCAGCTTCCAATTTCTTTTTCGGACAGTACTTCATTTTTTCGGCTTCATCGTACACACTTTGTTATGAAAAATGTCAAATTCTCCTCATACTTCTGACACAGTATCCGATGCCACCCCGTTACCGGTAGCCATTCCTTCCAGCGGTGTTGAACCCATGGTCGAGGAAGATGAGAGCTTCCCCACCGTGGAGGAGGTGGTTCCTCGAAACCCTTTGGTCAGAAATGACTTTCCTAAAGAACCTATCCCTGATCCCGCTCAGGTACTCTCCAAAACGGGACCGAGCCAAATAGCCGCCCGCCGGTCTAAATTTGGTATCCCTTCTCACGTCGAGATTGTTCCGGCAGGGAGCGACATAATACAAGTTCACCGGCCTGGGTATTGCGATTTCTACGTTTACCCGTTCTTGGTGGGTTATTCTCTTCCTCTACCCCCATTAATGTAGGAGTTTTGCCATTTTTATGGCGTCTTCCCGGTGCAGCTCTCCCCTACACATATAAGGTTTTTCTGATGCTGGAAACGTTTGCAGTGTTGGCCGGCTGCAAGGTCTCTATTCGTCATCTGTTGCATCTCTTCTCGCCCAATTTCTGTAGAGGCACGTGGATTCATCTCTGGCATCGTGGGACGAAAGGATTGGTGGTCGGGATGGATGATAAGGTGAACCGATAGTTCTAGTATAAATACTTCTTCATCAGAACCGACCACTTAGTGACGGATCCGACTGGGTTCCCCCGAGCAATGGAACTTCAACCGTAAGGGTCTATTATCACTTTCCATATGTTGCTTATCATCTCTTTTCTCTTTTCTTTTCTTTTCTTCTTCTTCGTTTTTTTGTTCTTGACTCACTTATGGCTTTTTTTCTTTCAGCTGAGAGGTGTCTACCTTCCCTAGTATTTTATATTAAAGATTGGTAACTCGCGTTATAACCCCACACCATGGAAATCCGCGATTGGGCGTCCTTCCACAGGCAGTTCGGGCCTAAGCCCACGTCTAGTAAGTTTTATTTTTAATTTATAACCTGTCATCGATCACCACTGTCATTTAATGTGATTTTCCTTTGGTGCTAGGCTGGAGAGCTTCCAAGAAAGAGAAGGCTCTGGTGCTTTCATTTCGCCAGGCAGTTTCCTCGGCCAGAATGTAATTTGTACTTGCCGAGTCTGAACGAGGGGGTCAAACTCAAGCTCCGCTATTGGGGGATTCCACCCCTCGAGTTGTTGCTGTGCCGGATGAGATCTCTTCTCAACCCATATTCACCTAGTCAACGAGTCATCTCATGGCGAGGAGGAGGCATCACCGAGGAAAAGACGAAGGGTGGAGACTGGGAAAGCCACTATTGCTGATGCTGAGCTGGAAAGGCTTATCGCCCTGAATGAGTCGACGCCTTTACTAAATATCGAGGATGCTCCTGCATTAGGTGCCATCATGGAGGAGAGACCATCCGAGGTCCAGGGGGTCCGTAGTAGAGGGGAGCCTACACGGGCTGTTGAAGTTGGCTCATCGTTATCGGTCGGAAGAGATAGAGTTGTTCATGTGGAAGATGATGAGTCTGGCTCTGACATCGACCCTCAGGAGGTATGGGCCTTCGAGGAGAGGGTTACTCATGTGGAGATAAGGACATAGGTTCCTAATCGGCACATAGTCATCCCCGTGAACTATAACCTCTTGGTCGACTCAAAACGGGCGGCGCCGTCCTTTGCTCCTTTGTATGCGGAAGCCGAGAATAGGACGTCGCAGACACTAAGAGATATGGACCTGTCTCTGGGTATATCGGGCATGGCCTTGGGAGTAAGTTTCACTTCTCTCCCGCTAAGTTTATCCATTTCATATGTGCTTTTTATTCTTGCTGACTTGCCTTCCTTTGTGTGTTAGACTCTCATCTTAGAGATTGAACGTGACCGGCGAGAAGAGAAGAGGACGGCTCTCTTCAAGAGGATGTAATCTAAGTATAGAGAGTATCTCTCCAAGCACCGAATGATGGTCAAAACTATTGGTGAGGACGGCCAGATTCAGGCGTTTCGTGATGAGATCAAACAGAAGGACCAGGAGCTGAAGGAGAAAGATGAGGAATTTATGAGGGCCATTAGCCGATGCAGCGTGTTAGAAGGGACGCTGAGGTCCAAGGAGGATGAACTTGAGGTGAGTAAGGGGGTGATGGCTGAGAATGCGGACCTCCAGGCGCAGATGGCGTCCTTAAAGGTCGAGCTAGAGCAAAGCGAAACTAGGGTCGTCAACTTGAGGGCGGAGTTAAGCGCTAGGGTCGAAGAGTTGAGCCTAGCTGAGAAGACCAAGATGGACGCCGTGGCGGAAGCGACAGCTCTAGGTGGTACCCTATGTGTTTGTAGGTCTGAGCGAGCTAGTCAAGCGGAGACTTTGGCGCTCAAGGTGGAAAGGTTAGATGAATGGATTGAGGGTTTGGAGGCAGAGCTGCTTGGGCTAAATGAGCAGGTCATCACCTTAAGGGCCGAGAAGGAGCAACAGCAGGCATAGCCGTCTACTTCTCGTACTTTTGCCGATCCTAATGTGTTACGGGAGTTGTACGAGATGTGGGTTCACACTAAAGCCCAACTTGACATGTATAGGTCTTTAACGGTGGCCAGGAAAGTTTTCAAGGCGGAGTTTGAGGATGTTCGTGTCAAGGCACGCGTAGCTCGTGACACCTGCAGTGACGAACCTAGTACGCCCGGCAGGGATGATGATGATGATGCCTTGGATGGGCTTGCCTCCGACCCTTGGTATGATGATGAGTATGCCGGTGATGCTGATAGGGATGATGCGGCGTGAAGCCTTTGTACTTGGTTTGTTTTTGTTTTGCTATTTTTTGTAAGGGAATCTCTCAAGCTCTTTGTAGATTGTATTGGAGTTGAACAATTGAAATGGAACAATTCTCTTTTTGCCGTGTATTTTAGGATTTTTTTTATTTTTCCGTTTGTGTCTTCTTTTGTGATTAAGTCCTTGTCTTTCGGTCAATTGGATGTAAAGTTGATTTGGACGAAGTATAGATTGATTCGAACAAGGTCGAATGTAGATCGATTTGAGGTCCAATGTGAACTTGAGAATAATTCGAGCAAGGTCGAATCTAAGTTAATTCGAGCGAGGTCGAATGTAAGTTGATTCGAACGAGGTCGAATGTGAGTTAATTCGAGCGAGGTCAAATGTGAGTTAATTCGAGCGAGTTCGAATGTATGTTGATTTGAACGAGGTCGAATATAAGTTGATTCGAACAAGGTCGAATGTAAATTAATTCGAGTGAGGTCGAATATAAGTTGATTCGAGCGACGTCGACTGTAAGTTAATTCAAGCGAGGTCGAATGTAAGTTGATTTGAACGAGGTCGAACATATATTCTTTGTGTCATTGTGATTGTGCAAATTTGGTGGAGTTGTGTAAGAATGCTGCATAATGCTTTGTTTATTCATTCATTGGAGAATATTACATTTTTCTGTTTGCCCCATACATACATTTTAGAAGTCTCTGTCTATCTAATCCCTTCATCACTCAGCTTGGAGAAGTAGTCGATAGGCGGAGCGGTGAATTGAACACCTAACTTCGAGATGTACTCTTCGTCGCCTCATTAAAAACTTCCCCGATAAAACCCAATTGGGACAAAACTCGGGTGAGGTAAAAAGAGTACGACTTGGAGGACGTCTATCTTCAGAAGTTGATGTATTTGAGGTGGGCGACATTCCAACTGTTTGGTGGTAGCTTTCCTTCCATTGGTTCTAGTTGGAATGACCCTTTGTTTGCTGCCGCCATGATTTTGTATGGCCTGTCCCAATTGGTTCCTAGTTTACCTTCCCTTGGGTCTTTGCTCACTTCTGTTTTGGCCTTGAGTACATAGTCTCCGACCTTAAGTGGCCTTACTTTGGCCTTTTTCTTGTAGTAATGTTCTGCTATTTTTGAGCTTTCATTCTTATATAGGCCATGTCTCTTCGCTCATCTGCTTCGTTGAGGTCTTGCTTTCTGTTCTCGTTATTGCTTGGTCCGCTCTTGTTGGAGTATCTCAAACTTGGTTCTCCGACTTCGATAGGTATCACTGCGTCTGTCCCATAGACTAGTGAATATGGCGTTTCTCCTGTACTTGTTTTTGGTGTTGTGTGGTATGCCCATAGCACTTCTGGTAGTAGTTCCTGCCACAGTCCCTTGGCGTCTTCTAGCTTCTTCTTCATGATGTTGAATAGTATTTTGTTGGAGGATTCTGCTTGACCGTCGCTTGCAGGATGATATGGTGTGGAGAGTATTCACTTGATGTGCCATTTCTCGAAGAATTCAGCAGTCTTTTTCCCTGTGAACTAGGGTCCGTTGTTACAACTGATTTATTTGGGGATGCCGAAGAGGAATATGGTGTTCCTCCATATGAATGTGATAACTTCATGCTCGTGTATTTGGGCGAATGCGCCTGCTTCTACCCAGTTAGAAAAGTAGTCAATTAAAACCAAAGGAAATTGTACATTACCTCATCCCGCTGGAAGTGGTCCAACTATGTCCATTCCCCATTTTAATGAACGGTCATGGCGATGTGACTGAGTGGAGGTGCTCTCCCGCTTGGAGGATCATTGGGGCGTATTTCTGGCACAGTTCGTACTTTCTAACGAAGTCGCCGACTTCCTTTTTCATGGCGGGCCAGTAATAGCCTGCTCTTATGAGGCATCTGACGAGGGCTCGGTTGCTGGTATGGGCTCTATAGTGGCCTTCGTGTACTTCCTCAAGCACGCGTCTCGTTTGGTTTGGTCTTACGCATTTTTCCAAGGAGGCGCGAAACATTTTTTTGTACAAGTCGTGGTTGATGATGTTGTATCTGGTAGCCTGCATTCGAAGCTTCTTGGCTTTTTTTTGTCTGATGGGAGAACTCCCTCCTGCAAATATGACATAATACGAATGCGACAGTCCCAAGTTAAGTTTATAGTGTGTACCTCAAATTGGTCAATTGATGAATAGAGGAGGGTGACCACGTTTTCCTTTCCGCGTATGTTCTTGGTGGTTGTTGCTAATTTGGCGAGACCTTTCGCCTCGATGTTTTATGCTCGAGGTATCTGGTCGAGTTGATATTCGTCGAACTCGGGAAGTAGCTTATGAATTTCTGCTTGATACTTTTGTAGCCTCTGTTGTTTGATAATGAGTTGTGAGTCACATCAGAGGATGACTCGTCATGCTCCATATTTGAGAGCTAGTCTTAGTCCTACAATTACGGCCTCTTACTCGGCCTCATTGTTAGTCATATTGGGACACCGTATGGACTGGCGGATGACTTCGCCTGTCAGCACTTCGAGTACGAGTCCCAGTCTAGATCCTGATGCGTTGGAGGCGCCATCAGTGTATAGGACCCATAGGTCGGGTAACTTGGGAGAAGTACAAGAGGTTTCCTCCTCGACCTCGGCCATTATTTTGGCACTGAAATCGACGACGAAGTCGGCGAGTACTTCGATGGTTATATCGTGATCTCTTAATTCGATGGCCCACTTGGCCAATCTCCACGATAACTCGGGTTTGGGTAGGATGCTTCTTAGGGGGAAAGTCGTTAGCACAGAGATGGGATGGCGTTGAAAATAGGGTCTAAGCTTTCGTGAAGCTACGAGCAATGCCAGGGCTAGCTTTTCGAGGTGGGGGTACCTAGTTTCGGCATCGACCAGGGTCTTGCTAATGAAATAGATTGGAGATTGCGTACCTTTGTTTTCATGGACCAAGATTGCGCTTACTGCGACGTCTTATACGCACAAGTAGATTAGGAGACGTTCACCGGGTTCTTCCTTGGCGAGTAGCGGGGGCGAGGATATGTGATAACTTGGATTTTTGCCTCGTTTTCCATTCCTCTATACATGAGTTTTGGATATAATTGTACACAAGTGGCCTCGAAAGCTTATACGTGTGTTGTTGCGGGATTGAACAAGAAATGAAGATATTCAGTCTAAAATATGCTCAAAGCAAGAGTGAATTCGGCTCAAGGATCAAAGACAACAAAAATGATCAAGCATAAGGCCACCGCGGCTGCGGTCCTCATCTCGCGGTCCACGGTGGCATAATCCAGAGAAACTGCAGGCAAGGCAAACTTCCACTACACCACGGTCCTCATTTCGTGGTTCGCGGTGGCTTACTTCTAGCTCACCGCGGTCCGCGGTCTTTATTTCGCGGTCCGTGGTCGAGCCTTATCAGAAGACCAGCAGCCCAGTTATTTTCGCGGACCGCGGTCATGTTTTCGCGGTCCGCGGTGGCTCCGCAGGGGCATTTTTGTCCAAAAATTTGGCAGACTATAAATAGACTATTTTGTAATTTCTTTACACATCTTGTAATTTCTGAAGTAGAGAGCACGTGAATATTTTAGGGTTTTCATCTTTCTAGCTTTGTTCTTGTATTTTTAACATTAGAACTTCAATTTCATTGTTAGGAATCAATTAATGGGTTCTTCTTCTTCTCTATCATTGTTTTCATCTTTGATTATGAGTAGCTAGACCCATTAGCTAGGGTTGTGGCTCAACCCTAGTGTGGTATGCAATGGGTTTTTGAAATTAAGGTTGGGAAATTAATGGGTGTTGGCTATTTAGGCTAATCTAGGGTTTCTATTGCCATAATTAGTGGTTGCAAACACTAATTAGCCTTTTCATGACTTGGGTCTCTCTAAGAAGACTTGAGTCTAGAAATTAACCTAATAGGAAATTAGGGCATTATCAAGAGATTGATAGTCCCAATCAATTGGGTTAAACCCAGAAATGGTAAAACCCTACTTGAGCCCTAATTAACAGGTTAAACCTCGAGAAGAGGAATACCTTACCTAAGCCTTAATTACTTGATTAATTGACACCCAATTGGCCTCGAGGGGGGCAATTAGGGAAAAATCACTCAAACTACCGAGAGGTATAGAGTGTTCATCTTCATGCATTGGTTATAGCTGTACCCCTAACCAATTCCCCGACCTTAAATTTGAAACTCGTTGTGTATCCACCTAGGCAAAGGTCATGACCCTTGTGCCTTTATCAATATCAAAAAACAACAACAAAAACAAGTTATTCATTAATTAGCTTACAAACAATAGAGTACAATTAGCATAGTTCAATACTAACAAATGTTTAGAAGTGTAATTAGAAACACTCGACCCTTTTAGATCACTTAGACACTCACCCCCATTATAGACTCCATGTGGATTCGATCCCGACCATTCGGGTAAAATCTACACGATCCTTTCCTTCCTACTTATATAGTAGTGTGGGTGAAGCGTGATCAACAGGTATACCTTTAGTTTTCTCAGGGCTTCGATGCAATCGGGATTCCATTGGACACTGTTGTCCTTTTTTAGTACGTTGAAAAATTTGTGGCATCTGTCATAGGATCGTGAGATGAACCTTGACAGGGCGGCTATGCGACCGACGACCTGTCAACTTCTGCACATGTTTCTTGGTGGTTAAAATTTCAGGTATTCCCTCTATGGACTTGATTTGGTCAGGATTGATCTCAATGCCTCTTTGCGATACCAAGAAACTGAGGAACTTCCCAGAGGTCACACCGAAGGCACACTTTTCGGGGTTCAGCTTCATGTCGTATCGCCTAAGTATATCGAAGGCTTCCCTCAGTTGGTCGATGTGGTCCTCTTTTCTTTTTGATTTGACCAACATATCGTCTATAGAGACTTCCATTGTTTTGCCTAGTTGGTCTTTGAACATCTTGGTGACCAGCCTTTGATAAGTCACCCCTGCATTCTTCAACCCAAACGGCATGACTCTGCAGCAGTATGTCCCTGGTGGGTGTTGAAAGTGGTCTTTTCCTGGTCCTCCGCCTCCATGAGGATTTGGTTGTAGCCTGAGTAGGCGTCCAAGAAACTTAATAACTCGTGCCCCGCTGTTGCGTCGATGAGTTAATCGATGAGAGGCAACGGAAAGGAGTCTTCCGGGCAGGCTTTGTTTAGGTCCGTGAAACCCACGCACATGCGCTATTTCCCATTTTTCTTTTTCACCATGACCACATTGGCGACCCATTGGAGGTATTTTGACTCTCGGATGGACCCGTTAGCGACCAACTTTTCCACCTGTTCGCGAACGGCCTCGTTTATTACAGTGTTGAACTTTCTTCTGATTTGCCGTACCAGCGGTTAGAGTAGATCAACGTTCAGCTTGTGTGTAGAAATGTTTTTCGGGATACCTGGCATATCTGCATGGGAGAAAGCAAACAGATTGGCGTTGTCAATTAAAAATTTATGAATTTACCTGGTTTTGAGAGTGTGCGGCCGATGTAAGCCTTTTTGTTGTGGTCGCTGCTATCCAGTTGGACGGGATCGAGGTCTTCTACCACTGACCATGTTGCTTCCATGATGTTGGTGTCCTTGATGACGTCTTTTTGTTCGTCGAGTTCAGGCCCCGACTTCGGTAATTGCTATGCTCCTAAGCCCTCTCCCTTTAATTGTTGAGTGTATGTGCAATCTTGGTGTGAGCACGTGATTTTTCGCCCACCATATACTCCTACAAAATTCAATACAATAAATTAAGTTTACAAATTTTGTTGAATTTTAGTGATTAATTTTGAATTATTTGCATTTGCATATTTATAATTCATCTTTTAAAATTATTGAAATTTCATCACTATTATCAAAGAAGTATGAATTTATTATTTGTAATTAAATAAATTAAATAATAGACAAATTATGGTTATTTGATGTAATGTAGTTTTAACAACTAATTACTAAAATTAATCATTTTATCCATTAAATCATAGATTTAATTAGGAGTATAAAATTAATTATTTTCCATTCTTAATTAGTCTATAATTAGATGAAAATAAGGTCAAATTAATGATTATATTTTTTGAATTTAATTAGGGTTAGTGTTAGTTAAATTAATTTAAGTTCAATTAACCATAGAGTATTAAAATCGGACATAGTCTAACTTGCCCAGGCTAACCTGCCCAATATTTAAATGTCCAAACGTTACCCCCCCCCCCCCCACATGAACCTAAGTCTAACACCCCTAAAAGACTGTCTCTATCCTCCCTCTCTAACCTCACCTTGCTCCGCCGACCGAAAATCGCCCACCGACGGCGGAGCTCCGCCAATCGAGCCCAAACTTCTACCCTACAACCTCCTTAACCCCGTCCCACTATTAGTTTCCCCAAAAAATCACTCAGTTTTGAGTAATTTCAAATCTAGGAACGTGGAAACCTTAAGAACCTGTCCCTGCCTGATTGAAGGTTCCCAATGGCTCACACCTACATGAATCGACAGCTCTTGTTGAGAGCTATCGATTCATGCGGGTTTGGTATTTCCCTCTTCCCTGCTAATTGTTTCTTGTTCTTAAGACAAAATCATGAATATTTCATTTTTGATAACCACTGTTCTTGTTACTTTTTTAGGTCTAGGTTTTGTTTCTTTTTCACTATTTTCTTTCATTGTTCATGCTTTGTCTCCCTGATTAGTTAAGCTCTAATTATATTTGTGATAAGCATGTTTTTGGTTAACTCTTCTCGTCAATTATTAACTAGGTTTCTTGACAACCATGATTATCGGCATAGTTCGATTTGTCACTGTGTGTGTGCGTGATTTTGTTTTCTACAATCTGCACTGCCTCAATTTGTTGATTCAGTATTTAACCTGTTAAGCATTGTTTCTTGACTGTTTGAAACCATGTGTAGTCGTTAAGGTTTTCTGTCAATTATCATCAACTTATTAGATGTTTTCACTTGTTAAAACCAATGTTTAGCTTTACTCATGCCTAGTTTTCAAGAACACCTTCACTAGGCAGGTAATTATTAAACCAATTAAGTAATTGTTAATTAGAGAGATAATTATACTCGATTAATTAGATACACCTTTTAAAACTAAGATAACTAAACTAACTCTAAGAACCTAATTAACTAATTAAGCTAGTTATTTAACCTAACTTCCTAAAAGAGACTAGACCTCTAATTTATTAAGGGTTTAGTATGACTTACTAAGTTAGAATTAGCCAACACCTAATTAACTTAATTCCTAAACAAGTCTAAAATAAATTAGGATTTAAGTCCCTTAATTAACTAAGTCCTAATTTCTAAAAATGATAAATCACTTATTATATATAAGCCCTAGAACAATTAATTAGTCACATAAGGTCCTTTAATTAATAACTCAAGTCCAAATCAAGGTTAATCTAATTCAAGTGATGACTTTGTAATAGCAAACTAAGTCTTAATCCTTGTTAAGAATAGCTAATTAAGTTTAATTAACTAAATTAACTAATTAGGATCAACTAACCCAAGTTAATAGGTAACTCCAATCAACCTTAACCTTAGTTACCTAAAGGGTAATTCTAGGGACCTTAAGAGGTAGTTTACTATTTTAGTTGAGGGAATCTTGGGTGTAACAACCCAAGAACCTTCTAGAATCAACAAATTAGATTTTTAGGGGGTAAAAAAGTAATTTTAAGGGCTGGGAATCTTCTAGAATAGGGCAGTTGTCCCAAAAGATAAGGGTGACAGCTGCATTTGTACAATTTTCAGCTTACTGGATAGGGAATATGCCAAGCATATCCTATCCCAAATCCCCATATAAATACACACATTTTTTACCACTAAAAACACTTTGACTACTGAAAGAAATAGACTTTTACTAGTGGAAAAACATTTGAAAACACATAAAATCTGAGCAGCTGCTGCTCGTAACAAATTTCCAAAATATTAGTAAAAAACAAAGAGAAAATTCTGATCTTCTTTGAACAAAATTCATCAGTATATTGTTTGGTTCTCATCTTTTGTTCTTCTTTTGGTATTCTGATTGTGGAGAACTTTAAGTATTCACACTCTAAACTTCTGGGTTAATTTCCTACTGGAGTTGTTTTGGTTTTGGTTTTGCTGTTTGTTGCTGCTGGATTTTCTTCTTGTTGTTGATCTCCCTCTTTGCCTGACCTTTATTTGGTCAGGTTTATGTTAATTTTCTCTTCAAAAAGGTATGTAATTGCTCACTCTTAATGAAATTTCCAGATCTAAACCTTTGTTTTCCATTTGCTGTGTAGACCTATTATTTTGTAATTGAAACTTCTTTCTTCGACTTGTATGAAAAATCTAAAATATGAGGTTCAGAAATTTACTAGTATGCTTAACATGCCAGTTAGTTTATGGGTAGATGAACTTGAGGTTCTTTGATGTATATGAACCCTTTGAAATTATTTTTGTTGGCATCAGCTTAGTGCTGCTTAATTCTTGTTGATTTTAGACTATGAATACAAGAATTTTGTGTTGTTAGTGTCAATAAAAATGAGTCGAATGTTTGCTTTGTGTTTGCTTAGATAATCTGCACTAGGGTAGATGAATTTGACCTTCTAATGGTCAGATTCACCCCATAGTAGTGTACAAACATTAGTTGCTTGCTAAAATTTCCCATTAAGGGTACAAAGTGTTTGGTTAAAAATCGCATTAAGGTAGGGAATCTAAACTCCAAAATGGTTAGATTTACTCCTTAAAAATGCCTAGAATAGTCAAAATCTTTGTGTGAATACTTGCTGAAGTTTGTTGTGTACATAGGGTAAAAGCTGAGTGTATAATAGGTTGGGCACTACTGGAGTTTAATCTGGCCTTAATCATGGTCAGATTCATTCCAGGAAGAAAGCATAAAAATGTTCTGTTTTTAAAAGTATTATGTAGTATAGCACCATTAGAGTCAAACTTGACCCCTTTAATGGTCAGATTTGCTCTGAAGGATGCATAACGCACCTGCTTATTTGGGTGCTCAGAAATTGCAAATGGAGGCACAAGTGCATAGTCATAGAGAACCCAAGTTAGGGCAGCCAGTTTAGAAGCTCTAATTTTCAGTTCTCTTTTATCTAGAAAAAATTTATTTTTAGTAGAAGTTGTAAATTCGTAAATAATTAATAATTAGGCCAAATATTAATAGTTAAGCGACCGTGCTAGAAAAACGAAATTCGGGAGTGCCTAACACCTTCTCTCGGGTTAAAAGAATTCCTTACTCGAATTTCTGGTCGTAGACAAATTAAAACAGAGTCTAAATTTCCTCGGTTTGGGATTTCAACAAAAAAGTGTCCCGGAACATCGTCAAAAATCCGGGTGGCGACTCTGAAAACTAAAAAAATAAATCCCAAATCCGAATAATGTCACTTAAATTGGAAAAACTCCCTTATTACCCCTTCATTACCCCGAGGGTGAAAAAAGGAGGTGTGACAATTGGGTGATGTGGTAGCATTCTTGGACTGTGCGATATTCACCACGGATGTTGAATATTCCCCATGGGGTAGGAAACTAGATGACCTGATATAAGCTGGACGGGATGGACCTCATGGCGTGTATCCAGGGTCGTCCTATGATGGTGTTGTAGGTTGTCTCCTAGTTCATGACATGGAATGTTGTTTCAAGGGTGACGCCCCCGATCAGAACGGGCAACGTTATCTCTCCTGAGGTTCATTCAACTGCATTGATAAAACATGTTAGTGTTATACAGTGTAGTACTATCTTGTCCTCGAGTCTCATTTGTGTGAGAACTCGGCGGTGGATAATACACGCACCGCTCCTGTCATCTACCATGATTCTTTTTACATTAGTATCTGAAATGCGTAAAGTAATGACAAGAGCTTCAAAGTGAGGAAAGTTCAAACCGTATGTATCTGACTTATCGAAGATGATACTGTCTTCGAGGTCATCATACCGTTGATGGGTGATCACCCGCTTAATTTTGTGTGTGGTGGTGAACTTCACGTGGTTGATTACTGCTACATCGCCTCCACCGATGAGCACTTGGATGGTGCAGGCGAGGGAGGGTGAATTTGGGGGCCTTGATGTTGTTCTCGTCCATGGTCGAAATTGGCTCTTCCTCGGTCACTCATCAGCTCCCTTAAATGTCCTTGGTGAAGCATGTTCACCACCTCTTACCATAGGGCTATGCAGTCCTCGGTCTTATGGCCCCGCTCCTGATGGAACTCGCAGAGGGCATTCGACTTTCTGGAATTTGGGTCCGACTTCATCATTTACAGCCACTTCACCTTAGGGTTGAGCTTCTCTAGGGCGTACACTATCTCTGAAGGGGAAACAAAAAATTGTGAGCAGATAAAACTAGAGGCATACCTCTTTCGTTTTGGTGAGTCCCAGTGTGTGGCCTGGACGGCCCTTCGATTTGTCGGGGAGGTGGCGGGATGGTCGTTCTGACATATGGTTGGTGCCTTTCTCGATAGAGGCGTGGACCTGAATGATCTCTTCAACTCTCATTACGGCAATCTTTCCTCGACTCCATTTGGACTGATGTTAACCATTGAGTAGGAGCGTTGAGGTCGTCTTCGTCTGCTCTCACCTCGGCATAGTAGGCGTTATGAATTTCTTCCTAGGTGGTGGGAGGGTATTTCATGAGCTGCTTAACGACTTTTTGGTCGCCCTCGACCCATTCCTGTTTAACCCCTTTTGAAAAGGTCCAACTGTCATCCCTTTTGATATGTTTGGCAGGCTCATTCTTACTCTGTTGAACCGGGAGAAGAAGTCTCGGAGTTCCTCACGAGGCGATTGTCTGACGGGGAATATTTCATTCACCCTAGCTCTACTTTGTTGGCCCCGATGTGAGCAGTGACAAACTTGTCAGCCATTTCCTTGAACGTCGTTATCAAACATGCTGGTAATTGTGAGTACTGTGTTAAGGCTCCTCCTATAAGGGTTTCGCCGAACTTCTTCAGCAGCACTGACGCTACCTGATCTTTCAAGTCGTTGCCTTTTACCGTCGTGACGTAATGAATGATATAGTCTTCGGGGTTTGTTGTGTCGTCATATATCTTCAAATATGATGGAATTTTGAAGGTTTTGGGTATGGCATGGGGCGATTCCTCCTCGCTGTAAAGTTTTTCAACGAACCGACTGACGTCCCGTTTTGGTAGAAGTTTCGGGGCGCCCGGTATCTTATCAACCCTTTCTTGGTGCTCCCTCATTTGGTCGTGGAGCGCTTAATTCTCGTTCTCCATTTCTTCTATTTTCTTTAGAATGGCTGCGAGCGCGTCATTACCTGCATCAACAACGGTGCGAGTGTTACCTGTTAGGTTAGGAGCGTGTTGCTCGTTGATGGTTGTTGTGATGTCATGACCCAATTTCCCACACGGGTCGTGATGGCTCCCAACAACAGGGTTAGGCAAGCCAACATAAATTCTACTACGTGTTACCCTTCCCATGTGATTAATTAATCCAATTTTTACCAGTTTAAAGCATTTATTTACATGTTATTAGCCGGTGACAAGAAAATAAGACATCTGATACGTGAGTCAAAAGATAAACATATGTATGAAAATGCAGCACGAAACCCAAAAGGTACGCACATGTGTGCCAGGAAATAGTGTCACGAGTGTCGCGGGCAACTATCAAAATACACCAGAATACATAAATATATACAATCCCATAGTCTAAATGAAATATACGGGAAAATAACAAAAGGAAACTCCAAGGTGCTGCCAGGAATCGCCAGGAAGATCAGCTCACCGTGAAGTGTAACCAACACCGGTCAGTATCTAGCACCGGACTGATGATCCCACGTACCAACCTTCGGACATGTACAGTCAAGTACAGAAGAAAAAGAAAGTGCAGCATGAGTACATACATAAATATGTACCCAGTGACTATCCCGCCTAATCTCGAAGAAGAAGTGACGAGAAGTCGACTCGATACTTACTAAGGTCCAACAGTAATAAAGTAAGCAAGATGTAAGGAAAACAATAGGCATGAAAGACAAATAACCAAGTACATCGATATTAGACATCAAATAACAATCCAAAATCCACCAAGGTTGATATCCGCCGTGGCGTACGGCCCGATCCCATCCTATAAACCTTCTCTTGGCGTACGGCCCGATCCCATCCTGAAATCATAAGTCTCGTCAAAGCGTACAGCTTGATCCCATCCTGTAATCATAAGTCTCGCCGTGGCGTACGACTCGCTCCCATAATATGTATACTCTCTCATCTCTCTGTCGTGGCGTACGGACCGATCCCACAATATAATCAATTATCACTCTGCCGTGGCATACGGCCCGACCCCATAATATAATTGATCACTCTCAACTATGTCTTGTAGAAGACTAAGCGGGCGCTGCAAATATAATCCGGGGTATTACGCCCAGAGTCGATCCCACAGGAAATTTACGTATCAATTAAGTCTTTAAAATACTAAACTATTACTTAATTAATTTTCTCAAGACTTTTGAATATCAAGTGGTGATGTTTACTAAATCTAATAACAAAATAATAAACTAGCAATTAACTAACAATATAGTGTAAACAATGATAATAAAGGTCTAAGGTTATGGTTTCCCCCGTTGGTGAATTCTTCCTCGGATATTTCTTATAGTTTAATTAGTCATCTCTATCAATCATGAACGCTCTATCTATCACAAATCTCTCTCAAGTAATTATGATAATTTACTAGACGCACTCTCTCAAGTTACGCTAGCTAGATTGCATTACAGTTCACTTTAGATTGCACCCGAGGTATCGTTATCTCTAATCCAACCTCTAAACCCTCGGTTATGACTTTCGTCTATACTCTGGGAGTGGTGTTGTTCAAACAATTACCTAAATATGCACTCTCTCTCAAGTAGATACATAATAAATAGGAACATCTAATTGAGGGCCCTTTCAATCAACTACAACAAGAACGTAGTTAAACAAATAGAGAATAATCAACCAAAATATATTAATATCACAATAAATTCATCACCAATAGGTTCTACCAAAACCCTAGATTAAAGAAGTTAGCTAGACATGTTCATAAGAATCAAACTCAAAATAACTTGCATACTTGAACTACAAAGTAATGAATAAAAGATGTAAAAATCAATGTTTTTTTCACTTCAATGGTTTTCTCTCTTCAAATCCTTCGTCTACCTTCCAATTCTCGTTAAGTTGTGTTTTATGAGTCTATTTATATGTTTAGGACAAACCCTAAACGTGTAATAGACTTCTATTCCAACCGGGAAACACTTAAACTCGTCAAAACTCGGAATTGACCGAAACAGGGGCCTGCCGTTTGGGCTCTAACGCCTGGATAACACCAGGCTAGGGCTGGCGTTTGGGCTCTAACGCCTGGATAACGCCAGGCTAGGGTTGGCGTTTGGACTCCAACGCCTGGCTAACACCAGGCTAGGGCTGGCGTTTGGACTCTAAAATCTAACGCCTGGCTAACGCCGGGCAGGGCCAGGCGTTTGGGCTCTGGCGCCCAGCTATATCCCGGTGCACTCCTCCTCGCCTCTTGAGCGTATTTTTGATGTATTTGCATCCATTTTGCTCGGTTTCCATCTCCAATTCACCTACACATGAAATAGACTCTATTATGCACATAAAAGTGTATTTTTATCATTAACGCACATAAAATGTAGGGCATATAACATATTAAATCATGAATTCTAGCCTCGCATCAATAATCAATCATCACTCTGCCGTGGCGTACGGCCCGATCCCATAATATAATCAATCATCAGTCTGTCGTGGCGTACGGCCCGATCCCATCTCGTAATTAATCATATCACATTTAAATCAAGCCAAGAATCCCAATGTTCACAGACAACAATAAAGTATCACACAAGAATACAAGTCATATTTAGGCTACAACATGGAAAAACAATGAACATGTTGTGTCCTAACTACACGGACGAAGCAGTAATAGCCACTACGTATGGACTCTCGTCACTTGGTGCGTACATAGCCCCCAAACAAGATCACATAGCAATCATGGTTACCTAGAGGGACAATTTCCCTCTCACGAGGTTAGAAAGGAGACTCACCTCGATAAAAGCACTCTTCGGACCAAGGACCGGATCAAAAGATGCCCGAACTCCGAAACTACTCTTGACGGCTCACAACTAGCCAAACATAGTATAATTAAATCAATTTCAGTCCCAAGAAGGAGAATTAACAAGAAATCCCAAAGTTTAAGCATTCTTGACGAAATTAGGAATTTCAACCCCGGGCCCACACGTTCGGATTTGGAAGACTCTTGAAGAATTGAATTACCCGAAGCCTAAGGGCAGTAATTACATAATTTATTTAGGAAATTTATGGCTAAAAATGATGTTTCACTATTTTCCCTAAACCCCACATTTTTCTAGCAATTCCCATGCATTTTAGGATAATTGAAAGAGAATTTTGTTTGAATTTGATGTTAAAAGTCATGAAAACGGACTAGAAAATTACTTACCTGGATGAATTGAACTTGCGAAGCCCTTTCCCTAGCTTGGAGGAGCTCTAATGGAGGTTGAAGATGAAAAAGAATGAAGAAATTCCGAAATTGGCATTTAAATAAGTCTGCCTCATAGGGATTTCCGCGCCTTCGACTTCGGGAATGCAGGTGTGGTCCCACACCCGCGAGGAATTGGTCGCTCCTGCGAAAAAAGGCCTAGGACCCTGGGTTCGCACTAGCGGAATCGAGAGCCGAACCAGCGGTCCCGCTCCTGCGGATTATTGGTCGCGCCTGCGATGGGGTCGCACCTGCGAGGGGGTGGTCCGCACCAGCGGACTCGCACCAGCGGGCACAAGTCCGCACCAGCGGTCACACCAGCTGTTGTGCACCAGCAGTGATCTTTGCTGGTTTTTGGCCTCGTGCGGGGTCCGGGAGGCCCCTGGGCCCACCCGAGCTCCTGACAAATTATACCAACAAGTCCCAAATCATTATACGGACTTGCTCGAGCCTTCGGAACACTCAAAACAACGTAAAACTCGAATTCACACCCCCAAACCTCAAGAACCAAACTTAGGAATTTTAAGTTTTTCTAACTTCGCTAACAACGTGCCGAACTGACCGATACATCTCGGAACGACGCCAAATTTCACAGATTACTCACACCACATCCTACGAACTCGCCTATGAGGTCAAATCACCAAAACAACATCATATACATAAAATTAAGCCTCAAAGTCCATCATTCCTATCAAATTTCATAAAACATCAAGTATTCCATTTTTAAGTTCGAAACACTTCAAACGAAATCCGATTTCAACAAAACTTTACAGAAAGGACTTAAACCATATATAAGACCTGTGCCGGGTGCTGGAACCAAACTACGGGCCCGATACCATCACTTTCTAATCAGATGTCATTTTTAATTTCCTTAAATATTTTCAGAAAAGAATTTTACTCAAAAATTCATTTCTCGGGCTTGGAACCTCGGAATTCGATTTCGGGCATACGCTCAAGTCCCATATTTTCCTACGGACCCTTCGGGACCATCAAATCACGGCTGTTTACCCAAAATGTTGACCGAAGTCAAATTTATTCATTTAAATATCAAATCTTGACATTTTTCACAGAATTTCATATTTAAGTTGTCCGGCTACATGTCGGACTGCGCATGCAAATCGAGGCAAATACAAAGGAGGTTTTCAAGGCCTCGGGAGTACGGGATGGGTTATAATATAGGTGATGACCCCTTTGGGTCGTCACATTCTCCACCTCTAAAACAACCGTTCTTCCTCGAACGGACAGAAGAAAGAAGTACCTGAGTCGGGAAATAAATGAGGGTAACGGCTCCGCATATCGGACTCGGACTCCCAGGTCGAACCCCTCCACTGAACACGAACATAAGGGAAACTCTTGGATCTCAACTGGCAAATATTCCGGTCTAGAATGGCTACCGACTCCTCCTCATAAGATAAGTCCTTGCCCAACTGGACAGTGTTGAAATCTAACACGTGGGTTGGATCGTCGTGATACCTCCGAAGCATGGACACATGAAAGACTGGATAAGCTAGGTGGCAATGCAAGTCTATAAGCCACCTCTCCCACTCGATCAAGAATCTCAAACGGACCAATGAATCTAGGACTAAGCTTGCCCTTCTTCCCAAATCTCATCACGCCCTTCATAGGCGACACTCGGAGCAATACTCGCTCACCAACCATGAAGTCCACATCTCGAACCTTGCGATCTGCATAACTCTTTTGCCTGGACTGAGCTGTACGAAGCCTATCCTGAATGGTCCTGACCTTGTCCAAGGCCTCCTGAAGCAAATCTGTACCCAACAACTGAGCCTCTCCCGGCTCAAACCATCAAACCGGAGATCGACACCGCCTACCATATAGAGCCTCATAAGGAGCCATCTGGATACTCGACTGGTAGTTGTTGTTGTAGTTAAACTCTGCTAAAGGCAAGAACTGATCCCATGATCCTCCAAAGTCAATAACACAAGCTCGGAGCATATCCTCCAATATTTGAATAGTCCGCTCGGACTACCCATCCGTCTGAGGATGCAATGTTGTGCTCAACTCCACCTGGGTGCCTAACTCTCGCTGAACTGCTCCTCAGAAACGCGAGGTAAACTGCGCACCCCGGTCTGAAATGATAGATACATGCACACCATGAAGGCGAACGATCTCCCGGATATTGATCTCAGCTAACCTCTCGGATGAATAGGAGACTGCCACAGGGATGAAATGTGCTGACTTGGTCAGCCTATCAACAATGACCCAAACTGCATTGAACTTCTTCTGGGTCAACGGGAGTCCAGTAAAGAAGTCCATTGTGATCCTTTCCCACTTCCACTCGGGAAGCTTAATCCTCTGAAATAAACCGCCAGGCCTCTGATGCTCATACTTAACCTGTTCACAATTCAAACACCACGCCACTTATGCCACAATATCCTTCTTCATTCTACGCCACCAGTAATGCTATCGCAAATCCTGATACATTTTCACGGTGCCGGGGTGAATAGAATATCAAGAACTGTGTGCCTCCTCTAGAATCCTCTCCCTCAGGCCCTCAACATTAGGAACACATAAGCGGCCCTGAAGTCTCAGAACACCATCCTCGCCAATAGTAACCTCCTTGGCCCTACCCTGAACCACTGTTTCCCGAAGCTCTGCCAAGCACGAATCGTAGAACTGTCGGGCCTTAATCTCCCCCAATAACAAAGACTGAGAAACCACATGTGTCAATACTCGATGAGGCTCTGAAATATCTAATGTCACCAAGCGATTGGCCAAGGAGTGAATGTCCAAGGCTAGAGGTCTCTCCTCCGCTGCAATATAAGCCAAGCTACCCATACTCTCAGTCTTCCGACTCAACGCATCCGCCACCATATTAGCCTTGCACGGGTGATAAAGAATGGTAATATCATAATCCTTCAACAACTCAAGACATCTGCGCTGCCTCAAATTAAGATCCTTCTGTCTAAATAAGTGCTGCAAGTTGCGGTGGTCCGTGTAGACCTTACAGGACACCCCATACAAATAGTGCCTCCGGATCTTAAGAGCATGAACAATCGCTGCCAACTCCAAATCGTGCACAGGGTAGTTCTTCTCATGAACCTTCAACTAGCGTGAATCATAAGCAATAACTCTCCCCTCCTGCATCAACACGCACCCCAAGCCAACGCATGAAGCGTCGCAATACACCGTGTACCTCCCAGAACCGGATGGAAATACTAGAACTGGTGCTAAGGTCAATGTTTCTTGAGCTTCTAAAAGCTCACCTCACACTCGTCAGACCATCGAAATGGGGCATTCTTCTGAGTCAATCTGGTCAATGGGGCCGCAATATAAGAGAAACCCTCCACGAACCGGCGATACTAACCTGCTAGGCCCAAAAAGCTCCTGATCTCAGTAGCTGAAGTAGGATGCGACCAACTCTAAATTGCCTCGATCTTCTGAGGATCAACCTTGATACCCTTTCCGGATATCACATGCCCCAAAAATGCCACGGAATCCAACCAAAACTCACACTTGGAGAATTTAGCATATAGCTTCTGCTCTCGCAGGGTCTGGAGCACGACTCTCAAATGCTGCTCGTGCTCCCCCAGGCTACGGGAGTAAATCAAAATGTCATCAATGAAGACAATGACGAAGTAATCAATATACGGCTTGAACACCCTATTCATCAAGTCCATAAAGGTTGCTGGGGCGTTAGTCAAACCAAAGGACATCACCAGGAACTAATAATGGCCATATCTCGTATGAAAAGCAGTCTTCGGAACATCTGAAGCCCGAATCTTCAATTGATGATACCCTGATCACAAGTCAATCTTAGAAAACACACGAGCACCATGCAACTGGTCAAACAAATCATCGATGCTAGGCAAGGGATACTTGTTCTTAATGGTAACCTTGTTACACTGGCGTTAATCAATACACATCCGCATAGACCCATCCTTCTTCTTCACAAATAGAACTGGAGCACCATACGGCGATACACTCGGTCTGATGAACTCCTTAGCTAAAAATTCCTCAAGCTGCTCCTTCGACTCTTTCGGAGCCATACGATACAGAGGGATAGATATAGACTGAGTACCTGGGGCTAAATCAATGCAGAAATCAATATCATGAGCCGGAGGCATGCCTGGAAGATCCGAAGGAAATACATCAGCATACTCTCGAACAACTGGCATAGAATCAATCATCGGAGACTCGGCGGTGGTGTTCCGCACATAAGCCAAATAGGCTAGACAAACCTTCTCGACCATATGTCGAGCCTTCAAGAACGAAATAACCCTGCTGGATGTGCTAACCGAAGAACCCCTTCATTCCAGCCTAGGAGACTCAGGCATGGCCAAAGTAATTGTCTTGGCATGGCAATCGAGCACGGCATGATAAGGAGATAGCCAATCCATGCCCAGGATAACCTCAAAATCAACCATGTCGAGTAATAAAAGGTCGGCTCTGGTCTCAAACCCACAGAAGGTGATCACACAAGACCGATACACGCGGTCTACCACCACAGAGTCACCCATAGGAGTGGACACATATATAGGAGATCCCAAAGACTCGAGAGAGACATCCAGAAAAGGAGAAAATAAGGCTGAAACATATGAATAAGTAGATCCCGGATCGAATAATATTGAAGCCTCTCTACCACATACTTAGATAATACTTGTGATCACGGCGTCTGAGGCCACTGCATCTGATTTGGCCGGAAAGGCACAAAACTTGGCTGGAGCACCTGAAGGCTGAGCTCCCCCAGAACGAGCTGGAGCTGACTAACCCCCTACGGACTGGCCTCCCCCTCTGGGACGGCCCCTGCCAACCTGACCTCCACCTCTAGGCGGTCGAACTGCTGGTACTGAAACCGCGGGCTGGTGACTTTGTTACACGGCCTTGCCCCGGTACCTGGGACAAAACCTTTATGTGTGGCCCGGGTTCCCACACTCGAAGCAACCCCCTAACACTACTACTCGCTGCCGTGAATATGAATCCTGGATGGCCGGAGGGTGACGAGAGCCCTCGGGCATAGCACTGAAATAAGGATCGAAAGACCACTGATGATTGGGATAACCACTGGAAGAACCCTGAATAGCTGGGGGCCGATAGGAGCGCTCTGGCATGGCACTGAACTGGGGCCTAACTAGGACACCTCAGGGAGGTGGTGGAGGCGCCACATGGAGGCCTGCTGGGCCGACAGCCTCTAAACTGACCCCTGCCCCTAGTTGGAGCACCTCTAAAGTCACCTGCAAATCTGGCCCTCTTGTCCTGCTGACCCTGCTCCCTGATCCTCATCCGGTATCCCTCAATCCGTCGAGCTATCTCGACCACAAGCTGGTACGGGGTACCCATCTCCACCTCTCGAGCCATGGTGGACCTAATACCTGGATGCAACCCTGCTACAAACCTCCGAACTCTCTCAGCATCGGTGGGTAATATCATAAGAGCATGGCGTGACAGCTCTGAAAATTTGGCCTCATAATCCGTCACAGACATTTGCCGCTGCTCCAACCGCTCAAACTGACCCCTCAGCTCTTCCCTCTCAGAGGTGGAATATATCTGTCCAAGAACATCTGCGTGAACTTCTCCCAAGTGACAGTAAGAGAATCGGCTGGCCTACTGAGAATATAGGACTGCCACCACCTGCGAGCTCTGCCCTCTAACTAGAATGCAGTGAAATCCATCCCATGGGATGCTAGGATCCCCATGTTGTGCATTCTATCCCTGCACCTATCTATGAAATCCTGGGCATCCTCCCCTCGCTCACCCCCGAAGACTGGAGGGCATAAGCGGGGAAATCTATCTAACATCTTATGCTGGTCACCACCCACAACTGGTCTGGGCTCCGGTGCTGCTGCTGCAGGCTGGGCATCATCCACAGGCAGTGTACCCGGGGTGGGATGTAATGCTGCTATCGGACCTGCAGCCTGGGCAGTAGGGGTCTGGGCTCCCTCTCCCGCCTGTGAAGTGACAGGGTCTGCTAGAAATAAACCAGCCTGGGACATGGTGTCCATGAACCTCATCATACGGCCCATGGCTGCCTGAAAGCCCGGCGCCGTCATAAAGTCCACGGGTGCCAGATATGCTGGGGGCACCTCACCCTGCTCCTCTAATATAGGGTCCTCTAGTGGCTGGACCGTTGTAGCTCTAGGACGACCTCATCCCCTACCACGAGCAGGTGCTCTACCCCTGCCCCTACCACGGCCTCGAGCGGCGGGGGCGGCACCCTCTCCCGGATCAGGCACATGAGATGCACGTGTCCTCACCATCTATAAGAGAATAGAATCATGAATTTAGTAAATCATATACTGCACGATGGAGTAAGAACAAATAGAGGTTTCCTAACATCCTGTAGCCTCCTGAAGATAAGTACAAACGTCTCTGTACCTATCCTCAAAACTCTACAGGATTTGCTCGGGACTCGTGAAACTTACGTGAACCTAGAGCTCTGACACCACGTTGTCACGACCCAATTTCCCACACGGGTCGTGATGGCACCCAACAACACGGTTAGGCAAGCCAACATAAATTCTACTACATGTTACCCTTCCCATGTGATTAATTAATCCAATTTTTACCACTTTTAAGCATTTTTTTACATGTTATTATCCGGTGACAAGAAAATAAGACATCTGATACGTGAGTCAAAAGATAAACATATGTATGAAAATTCAGCCTGAAACCCAAAAGGTACGCACGTGTGTGCCAGGAACTAGTGTCACGAGTGTCGTGGGCAACTATCAGAATACACCAGAATACATAAATAAATACAATCGCATAGTCTGAATGAAATAGACCGGAAAATAACAAAAGGAACTTCCAAGGTGCTGCCATGAATCGCCAGGAAGAGTAGCTCACCGTGAAGTGTAACCAACCCCGGTAAGTATCTAGCACTGGGCTGATGATCCGACGTACCATCCTCCGGACCTGTACAGTCAAGTACAGAAGAAAAAGAAAGTCCAGCATGAGTACATACATAAATATGTACCCAGTGAGTATCCCGCCTAATCTCGAAGAAGTAGTGACGAGAAGTCGACTCGATACTCACTAAGGTCCAACAGTAATAAAGTAAGCAAGATGTAAGGAAAACAATAGGCATGAAAGACAAATAACCAAGTACATCGATATTACACATCAAATAACAATCCAAAATCCACCAAGGTTGATATCCGCCGTGGCATACGGCCCGATCCCATCCTAAAATCATAAGTCTCGCTGTGGTGTACGGCCCGATCCCATCCTATAATCATAAGTCGCGCCATGGCGTACGGCCCGCTCCCATAATATATATATACTCTCTCATCTCTCTGTCGTGGCGTACAGTCCAATCCCACAATATAATCAATCATCACTCTGCCGTGGCGTATGGCCCAACCCCATAATATAATCAATCATCACTCTGACGTGGCGTACGACCCGATCCCATAATATAATCAATCATCACTCTGTCGTGGCGTACGACCCGATCTCATATCGTAATTACTCCTATCATACTTAAATCAAGCCAAGAATCACAATGTTCACAGATAACAATAAAGTATCACACAAGAATACAAGTCAAATTTAGGCTACAATAGGGAAAAGCAATGAACATGTTGTGTCCTAACTACCCGAACGAAGTAGTAATAGCCACTACGTACGGACTCTCGTCACTTGGTGCGTACGTAGCCCCCAAACTAGATCACATAGCAATCAAGGTTACCTAGAGGGACAATTTCCCTCTCACGAGGTTAGAAAGGAGACTCATCTCGATAAAAGCACTCCTCGAACCAAGGACCGGATCAAAAGATGCGCCCGAACTCCGAAACTACTCTTGACGGCTCACAACTAGCCAAACATAGTATAATTAAATCAATTTCAGTCCCAAGAAGGAGAATTAACAAGAAATCCCAAAGTTTAAGCATTCTTGACGAAACTAGGAATTTCAACCCCTCGGCCCACACGTTCGGATATCGAAGACTCTTGAAGAATTGAATTACCCGAAGCCTAAGGGTCGTAATTACATAATTTATTTAGGAAATTTATGGCTAAAAATGAAGTTTCACTATTTCCGAAAACCCCACATTTTTCTAGCAATTCCCATGCATTTTAGGATAATTGAAAGAGAATTTTGTTTGAATTTGATGCTAAAAGTCATGAAAACGGACTAGAAAATTACTTACCTGGATGAATTGAACTTGGGCTGCTCTTTCCCTAGCTTGGAGGAGCTCTAATGGAGGTTGAAGATGGAAATAGAAATCCCGAAATTGGAATTTAAATAAGTCTGCCTCATAGGGATTTCCGTGTCCGCGACTTTGGGAACGCAGGTGCGGTCCCGCACCCGCGAGGAATTGGTCGCTTCTGCGAAAAAAGGCCTGTGACCATGGGTTCGCACCAGCGGAATCGAGAGCCGAACTAGCGGTCCCGCTCCTGCAGATTACTGGTCGCGCCTGCGATGGGGTTGCACCTGCTAGGGGGGTGGTCCGCACCAGCGGACTCGCACCAGCGGTCACACCAGCTGATGTGCACCATCAGTGATTTTTGCTGGTTTTTGGCCTCGTGCAGGGTACGAGAGTCCCCTGGGCCCACCCGAGCCCCTGAAAAATTATACCAACAATTCCCAAATCATTATACGGACTTGCTCGAGCCTTCGGAACACTCAAAACAACGCTAAAACTCGAATTCACACCCCCAAACCTCAAGAACCAAACTTAGGAATGTTAATTTTTTCTAACTTCGCTAACAACGTGCCGAACTGACCTAGACATCTCGGAACGACACCAAATTTCACAGATTACTCACACCACATCCTACGAACTCTCCCGTTCGGTTAAATCGCCAAAACAACATCATATACATCAAATTAAGCCTCAAAGTCCATGATTCCTATCAAATTTCATAAAACATCAAGTATTCCATTTTTAAGTCTGAAACACTTCAAACGAAATCCGATTTCAACCAAACTTTAAAGAAAGGACTTAAACCATATATAAGAACTATGCCGGGCGCCGGAACCAAAATATGGGCCCGATACCATCACTTTCTAATCAGATTTCAATTTCAATTTCCATAAATATTTTCAGAAAACAATTTTACTCAAAAATTTATTTCTCGGGCTTGGAACCTCGGAATTCGATTCTGGGCATACGCCCAAGTCCCATATTTTCTTACGAACCCTCCGGGACCTTCAAATCATGGGTCTGGGTCCGTTTATCTAAAATATTGACCGAAGTCAAATTTATTCATTTAAATATCAAATCTTGGCATTTTTCATAGAATTTCATATTTAAGTTGTCCGGCTACGCACCCGGACTGCGTACGTAAATCGAGGCAAATATAAAGGTGGTTTTCAAGGCCTCGGGAGTACGGGATGGGTAATAACATAGGTGATGACCCCTTTTGGTCGTCACATGTGGTGTCCGCTCGTGCGGTGTCCCTACTAGCCCCTTGAGCGGGTTTGTCGAGTATGTTGTTTAGAGTACTTGTCAACCATGCCTTCAGTAGTTTTTTCACTAATGGGGCGCTTCCTCAGTTCTGGACGTGGAGGCTCCCTTCTCGTGTGAAGCAGTTACACATCCATAGAGGGGGAAGTGAGTCACTTCGCCTGGGTGAGGCACTCGGGGTCACATTCTCCTCGTCTTCCCTGTCAACCTTGTTGATGGTGTTTAGGAGGTTGAAACCCAGTACTGCCTTCAGTCTTTCATCTCCTTTTCCTGCCATTGTTAGCCCGTACAAACAGGAAAAAGAAGGATGTTTTTTAGATCTAGAAGAAACTAAAATTTTAACTAGAATCTCCCCACAGGCGGCGTCAAATTGTTTTACCAAAAAAAGTATTAAAACCCTTTTTGTCAAACTAATTAATGAGAAAATAGAGGGTGAATCCTAGTTAAATATAATAACAACTAGATCTGAAGTTTAGATATATTGATGAGGTAGGGCCGTATCCGATATTAATGAATGCCAACTAAAAATTTTCAATGACTGTCAATGAATGTAGCAATGAAAGTATGCAATTAATGTAGATAATGGCAATAAATATAATAAGAAGGAATTTATCACCCAAATGTTAGATGACTTGGATGATTCTCCCTTCTGACAACAACGTGAGATAATAGAAAACGAAGGTGGACAAAAAATCCTTGGATCTTGTGAATAAAAGATGTATATTAACCAATGGAATCAGTGGACAAGACAAGCTTTTGTATCTTCTTTATAGTCAACCCTTTACAATATGTTTCTTTTCAGAAAGTGAAGATTCCGTGTTTGTTCCTTATCTCTTCCTATTTATAGGGATAATCCTAAGAAACCCTAAAAAGTACAATTTTCTCACTATTCTAAAATTTATTCTAACCGTTGCTGTTATCTGTTCTCTACTCGACCTCGGCGCTAGTCCTTATCATTTTCATCGCCACTATTAATCTCAAAATCCTAGTTTAATTATTCTGATTCTCTATGTGAGATAACTTCTTCAGAAAATTAATATATTGTTAACTCGATATATGAGATACTTGCAAACAGTTGAAAGTTAAAGTGGATACGTTGTAATCATAGCACCAATTAAGACCAATTAGATTGAGATAAAAACAGATTTTTTATTCTTTTAACACCGTGTAAAAATATTTGATGGATTTGTGAACAATATTCCACTTTAAATATAACATAATTCATTTAAGTCAATAATATTTAAACTTAAATAAAACATATATTACAATGATTAACTTTTTTCTAGAAAGAAAATGCCTCTTTTGGACGTATAAAAGTAATCAATTCAAATATTGATCAAATTATTGAAATATAGATAGATCTCATTGATCTATCAAATTATCATCACACTAATTATATTAAGAAGCATAGAATTTTTAAATGCTAGGAAATAAAATATTATTAAAATAAAATAAAAACTTACATGTTGTTTGTTTAGCTCACAAGGACTTATAATAAAAATTGTATGTCACGGTCCAAAATTCACTAGTCGTGATAGCATCTAACTCAACCCGCTTGGTAAACCAACTAATAACTAACCACTTTCAATTATATTTAACACGACAATTAAGCAAATAAATTATTTGAATCTTATACATTACCCCGAGGACTGGTAATACAAATCATGAGCTTCTAAGAATAGAATTTACAAAGTTGAAATAAAATAAATACATCGTATGTTTGAAAAGTACATAAATAGAGTTTTATAGATCTAAAGCTGCCACGAACAAGGGGCAGCTACAACCAGGACGCAGGTACATATTCAATCCAACTCACATCGAACACAGCAACATCATCAGCCAACATATGCACGCAAGGTGCATAAGTGCAGTATGAGTACAACCGACCCCATGTACTCGATAAGTAACAAATCTAACCTTAGGTTGAAAGCAGTGACGACATAACACAAGGTCGGGTCCAATATAAATATCCCACAACAGTTCATAACAGCACAATACAAGTAATAAAAGGGATAAATCAAAAGTAAAAAAATGATGAGCTTGTTCACAGTTCCAGAAAACAGTCATGCTTTTCAAGTATCTCAGAGAAAACCCAAATCTTTTACCGAAAATACCAAATATACGAGTAAGTTTGAAAACTGTAATTTTTCCAAATATCATTTCCACAATAAATAAGATGTTTCATTTTCTTTCCAGATAGCAAGTGTGGAATACCTCTCTATGCCCACATATCAATGTGTATAAAAGGTCATGAATGACGTGATACCATACAAGATGAGAAAAGATACATCTCTATGCCTGTATGTCATGTGTGTGCCAATGCCATGTATCTCAGAAATGAATCATGTACTCACACTCTCAGAGTACTCAATCTTCTTATCTCACACTTTCCACTAATCATGCTCAACCACTCAGTATTGTATTGGCCCAGGGAAGATCCATCCCGGAATATATACATCACTGATCATCAGTCACTCAGTACCGAGGAAGGACAATCTGGCCCCATGGAGAACATCCATATTCAGGTATATAAATTCTTCGAACAAGATCCATGTCCAAGGAAGATCCATCCCTCAATATTATCAACGCACTCACTGGGGGTGTGTATAGACTCCGGAAGGGCTCCTACAGCCAAACACTATCATAAGCCAGATCCAGGGTAAAAACAATATAACATGTTGTGACATGCAGTCCGATCCCATAACTGTCACTCATAATAAGCTCTCAGCCTCACTCAGCCATCAATCACTCTAGTCTTACTCACGGGCTCACAATGTCATGAAACTAGCCCGACAACAATGATATGATGTATCAATAAACAACAACTGAGACAGAGATATAATATGAATGCATGAATATGACTGAGTACAAAATATCAATGAAATCAGTGAGATGACACCAAGAAATGACCACTATGGGTCCTAACAACATCAACATAAAGCCTAAACATGATATTTAGCATGATTGACAGCTCAGTAACTTTATCACATGGTGAAAAAACATATATCAACAAAATAGGGCCACTATACAATGCCATAGAAACAACGGATTCACAATTCACAAGATGAACGCCCACACGCCTGTCACTAGCATGTGTGTCACCTCAATATTAATCACATAACACGTAATTCGGGGTTTCATACCCTCGACACTAAGTTTAGAAGAGTTACTTACCTCGAACCACCCAATTCCAATATCGAGCAAGCCAAGCGATGCTCCAAAAATATCATCCTGCGAATATCGACCTACGAATGTCTCGAAACTAGCCAAAAGCAACCCAAATAAATCAGTTAACGCCAAAAGAAACAAACTCAATTGATAAAAATCGAATCTTTAATCAAAAGCCCAGAAAAATCAAACCCGAGCCTGCACCTCGGAACCCGAAAACTCACAAAATCTGACAACCCATTCAATTACCAATCCAACTATACTAATTTCATCCAATTCCGACTCTGAATCGATGATTAAAACTCAATTATTCACTTTAGAAAAGTTTTTGATAAAACCCCTCAATTCTCCAATCAAAATATGAATTAATTCAAAAATGAACTTCTGTGATCATATTAAAATACAAAAATTGTTGTTGAATACTGACTCCCGTAAAGACGAGATGAACGCCGTGAAAATTACCTCAATCGGAGCTGTAGAACTCAAGATAAGCTCAAAATACCAAAAGAACACATTCTGAGTTTCTTATACACGGGGATTTTCACTTTTGCGATAAAAACGCCGCACCAGCGCTATTCCAGCTGTCATTTCCGCTTTTGAGAACCATTTTTCACATCTACGGGGTCGCAGATGCGGACCCAACTTCGCACCTGCGAAGCACCAGCACTAGCACCAGCTCTCTATTCCGGCACTAAATGATCATACTCCCTCATACGATATTCAAATTCGACGATTCTTTTTTTCTATGGTTCCGTAATTACGATACGGATCTAATGCTTTAATCAAAACATAAATTAGAGCTTATTTGCTTAATGTGATACCATTTTTGCTTGAAGAAACAACGTCGAAACATCAAAAATGAGTGCAAAACAACCCAAACCTATCTGAAACTCACTTGAGTCCCTCGGGACCCGTCCAAATATACCAATAAGTCCCATAACATAACACGGACTTAATCGAGGCCTCAAAACACATGTAACAACATCGAAACGACAAATCGCACTTCAAATCATACTTAAATGAGCTTTGAACTTTCAATTCCATAACTCGTGCGGAAACATATCAAATCATCCCGGAATGAACCCAAGTTTTGCACACAAGTCCCAAATGGCATGACGAAACTATTCCAATTCCCGGAACCACAATTTGAATCTGATATCCTCAAAGTCAACTTTCGATAAACTTATGAACTATCCAAACCTTCAAATTTTTAATTTTTGCCAACTTGTACCGAAACCTTGTAGAAACATATCCAAATGCAAATCCGGGCATACGCCCGAGTCCAGAATCACCATCCTGACCAAACGGAACTATCAAAACTCCATTCCGGGGTCAAATTCACAAAAATTCAAACTTGGTCAACTCTTTCAACATAAAGCTTCAACAATGAAATTCATTCTTCCAAACCGATTCCAAATAACCTGAAAACCAAAACTGACGATTCACATAAGTCATAACATCATACGGAGCTACTCATGCCCGTAAATTGCCAAGCGAAGTGCAAATACTTAAAACGATAGGTCAAATCATTACGTTATAATAAATAGCTTTGTATCAAATAGATTCATTAGAACAACAGAATGACCAATAGTTGTGTCAGATATATTTGTTACAAAGCAAATACTATGCATTTATATGTTTAACTGAAACTAAGCAACCCAAAGAAAGAAAGAAAAAAAGTAAAATACTCTAACAATCGACTATGAGGAAAATGGAAAAAATAAAAAGCAGTGTCGCTTACTACTGAACTCCAAATATAAATAATCAAATTTATCTAGTAGAATAACCATAATTCAAGATGACTTAATTAATGTGCATAAAGATAAAATAATAAATCCATCACTTGTTTGTTATTTTTTATGAAAGATATTATTCTAAAAGAATATTTTTTAGTATTTGATTGATGAGTGGAATAAAAGATCGGTCATCATGAAGAAGAATCAAATATACCTATGTACACACATATATACATCAAAATTGGAGGAGGAAATAGAAGATATTAAAAATGGGAGTATATAAAGATATGGTGAGAGGCAGTAAACCCAAATGAGAATATTAAAAAATGTAAGAGGCATTGTTGTATGAATGTCAGTACATTACAATTGGCAAATGGAGCATTTCAGAATCTAATAGTATAATGTAACCGTTCGTTTCTTTAGACTTTAATTTAATAATGACTTTTAGCTAGGATTATTGAGGCGACTTTGAGTAAATAGTTGTAATTGAAAAAAATATTACATTGGATGTAATATTAAATCAAACTTTGATAAATTATTAATAAATATTAGAGATGGTTAAATTAAGAAGAACGCCTGATAAACAAATAAGGCACACTAACTATAGCTTTGAATACCGCTCTAACACTACCTTTGGTGGTTAACTGGTGTAAAGCAGGCTAAATTTAGGACTCGTTTGACCATAGATTTTGTCAAAATAAACTTGGGTTTTATTTGGCAAATACATGTTTGGCCATAAATTTTGCCTATATTTTCGCAAAATCCCAAATCCCAAAACCAACTCAATAGCTGGCTTTGGGCCAAATCCCTCATAATACATATTTTTTATCCAAAATATATTTTGAAAACGTATGTTCAAATATATTTTCATCGTCAAGCTAAATTTTATCCAAAATAAATTTCTCAAAATAAATTTAGAAATCTATAGCCAAATGCTAGCTTAGTCTCTGAACTATCAAAAGACGTTGCCATCTAATTCCGTCTAAGTTGTACTTGTTTATTTGGGTTTTTTCCATAGTCTGAAGAAAAGGATTAAAATATCTACGAATAAAAATAAGAAAGGAAAACATATGTTTGAAACATTAATACCACTTTACACCTTCACAACAGCCAAACATTTCGGCAAGGTTTATCCAAAGGCACGGTTGAACAAAACTTTTTGGAAGCAAACGGTTAAAACTATTTTTTTGAAAGAAACCTTAGTTGTTAATAAGAATAAATACAACTTTTTAGAAAGCGACTTAAATCAAAACTTTTTTTTTCCTATTTAAATGATATTGCTAATATATTATTCTTAAATATTTTTAGAAGTAGAATGTTTAGGTAAATAAGAAAGGTATTTCAGTAATTCAACTTTTAACTAAAGGGGTTCATGCTTTTAATATAATATAGATATAGATATAGATAAATAGATAAACATGTCATGTCATGAAGAATTAGGCCTCTCCGGATTAGTGTTGTAATCTGGGCCGGGCCTGGGCCAAACGGGCCGACTAAACGTGTAACGACCCGACCGGTCATTTTGCGTATTCGGACCCCGTTCCCCTAAATAAGACTTTCTGTAGCGGCTTTCAGTGATTCATGACTTGCGGGAACGGGTGGTTCGGGATTCGGAAGTGTATTGGGTAATATAGGAACACTTGGTTCCTTAAGATTTGGCTTTTAAGACCGAGTTTGACTTCGGTCAACATTCGGAGTAAACGACCTCGGAATCAAGTTTCCCCGATTCCAATAGCTTCGTATGAGGATTTCGGACTTGTGCGTATGTCCGTAATGGATTTTGGATGACCCGGGAGCGTTTCGAGGCCAAATAGCGAAAATAGAGTTTCCTTAAGTTCATAATTTGGTTTGGAATGTGATTTTGAGTTATCGAGGTCCGAACAGAATTTCGAGACCGGGAATAGTTCCGTTAGGTTATTTATGACTTGTTTGCAAAATTTGGTGTCATTCCGAGTAGTATAGGTCGGTTCGGCGCATTGAAACCGAATTCAAGAACTTGAAAATTCTTAAGTTTGATTCTAGGGATTTTGAGGAGTGATTTTGAGTTTTAGCGTGGTTTTGGGTGTTCCGAAGGCTCGATCAAGTCCATAATATGATTTAGGACTTGTTGGTATAATAGCATGGGGGCTCGGGTGGGCCCAGGTGCCTCCCGGACACCAAATGGGGCAAAACCAGCAATTTCAGCTGCTGGCGCACCAGGTTCGGTGTGACCGCAGGTGCGGTTGCGCAGATCGCAGGTGCGACTCCCAGGAGGAAAGTCCTACCTTCGCAGGTGCGGACCTTTCTCCGAAGGAGCGGGTCCGCTGGTGTGGAATTTCTACCGCAGGTGCGATCCCCAGGCTCCTTGCAAAAATCCGCAGGTGCGACCAATGGCTCGTAGGTGCGGGACCGCAGGTGCGGGACTGCAGGTGCGGTCCTCGAGCCGCAGGTGCAAGGTCACTGAGGGCAGTGAGCCCATTTAATTCGGGACTTAACCATTTTTCACCACTTTCTTCTCCTCCATTGGCGATTTTGAGAGCTTTCAAGAGGGTGTTCGGCCTAGCTACTGAAAGGTAAGTAATTTCCATTTAAATGTTAGATTATTACACTAAATCTTAGGTAGATTAACACCTAATTAGTGAAAATCAACGGGATTAGGGTGAAAACCTAGGGTTAATGAACTTTAGGGAATTTCACCACTTTTCTACCATGAAATCATGTAAAAACTATATATTAATGACCCTTAGGCCATGGGTGAGTGTTTTCTTCGAAAATTTCCGGAATCCGAGCATGTGGTTTCGGGGGTATATTAGCTAAGCTAGTAAGAGAATTTCATACTTTTGAGTGTATATTAACGTATTTATATAATATTTGACTAGTTTCGAGTCCTCGGGTGTAGAGTTTGGAGTTTCGGGTGCGTTCTTGACCGGGAAGTAGGTTTTACGCGAGGTGAGTCTCCTTTCTAACCTTGTAAGAGGGAATTGTCTCCATAGGTAATTATAAATGATTGAATTGTCTTTATTTGCGGGGGCTACGCACACACGAGGTGACGAGAGTCTGTGTGTAGCTGCTACTATGTTATGATGGGTAGTCTTTAAGACTTACAAGCATGCTTATATGCCTTACACGTATCCCTGCATGTATTCCTAGTCGATTATTATCCTTGAAACTAGCATGAGAAAATGGAAGGTTACATTAAATCTTGTTGTTTCCATGGTTCTTGTTTTCCAAGTATGAACTCCATATTTCCTAAATTTCCTGACAATTCTGTGTATGTGTACGTGCACACGTGTCGCATGTATGATTCGTGAGTGGGGTAACCTTATATTATGTCAACTGCGTCGCACAATCGATTCGCGAGCGGGTAATAGATGCATCTATGTTTCGAGCCGTTCGACCCTTCGGCAGTGCACATTTAAATTTTCATGTCGTTTCGGTCGTACGCCTCAGCATACTATCTGCTATGTATTTGACTGAGAGTCTTATTAATATTGTCAAATGAATTGTTCTATGTGGTAGGGGCTTTGGACTTGTATTAATGTTGTTATTTGACACTTGCGGTAGGTAGTAGTTCATATACTTGATATTCCATGTCTACTTGATTTTCATAATTGCTAATTANACCCTAGTGAGTAATACGTCTACCTCTCGTCACTACTTCTTCGAGTTTAGACGGGATACTCACTGGGTACATATTTGTTTATATGTACTCATGCTACTCTTCTGTACTTAATTGTACAGGTTTTGAGGTTGGTGCATCTGGTTATCATACCGGAGCGCGATCGTGAGAGTACTTACTGGACTAGACTACACAGTGAGCTGCTCTTCCTGGCGTTCCTCAGCAGCACTGTGGAGTTTCTATTATTTTTGTCTACCCCTTTCAGACAATTGTATATTTATTTTGTCTACCTTGTATATTACACTAGTCACCTGTGGACTGGTGGCACTAGGTCTTGGCACGCGTAGTTGATTTCTCTAATATTTTTGGCTACACTACATATGTTGGCAAACGATCTTTTGAGTTCATTTAATCAGGTTGCATCACTTGACCCTTTTCTTTAAATGATTCTAAATCTAAAATTTGTCAAGCACTTGAATATTTAAATAAGTAAAGTAATCTTTCTAGTAAACTGATGTTGGCTTGCCCGACTCCGGTGTTGGGCGCCATTACGACCTAAGTTGGAATTTGGGTCATGACAACATGGTATCAGAGTTGTAGGTTCACGTAGGTCTCACAAGTCACAGGCAAACCTAGTAGAGTCTTGCGGATCAATACGGAGACGTCTGTATTTATTTTCGGGAGGCAATAGGGTGTTAAGAAATCTCTCTTTATTCTTATTATATCGTGCAGTTGATAGTCTTACTAAATCTCGTTCTTCTATTCTCTCACAGATGGTGAGGACTCGGGTAGCTGATATTCCAGACCCGGGAGATGTCACTACCCCCGCCGTCCGAGGCCGTGGCCGAGGCCGGGGGAGGGCACTGGCCCGAGGAAGGGGACGAGGGTGTCCCAGAGTTGCTCCACTAGCACCTCCAGAGGATCCTATCATCGAGGAGCAGGACGAGGTACCTCAAGCAGATCCTGCCCCAGTAGAATTCATGACTGCACCAGGCTTTCAGGAGATCATGGGCCGTATGATGCGGTTCATGGACACTGTGACCCAGGCTGGTTTATTTCAAGCGGATCCTGCCACTTCTCAGGCAGGAGGGGGAGCTAAGACCCCTACAGTCCAGGACGCAGGTCATGCAGCGGCAGTATATCAGAATCCGGGTACTCTGCTTGTGGGTGGAGCACAGCCAGCAGTAGCAGCACCAGAGCTCAGACCGGCTGCGGACGACGATCCGTAGAAGCTACTTGATAGATGGACTCGATTTCACCCACCGATCTTCGGAGGTGAGAAAGAGGAGGATGCCCAGGACTTTATTGATAGGTGCAGGGACAGACTGCACAACATGAGGATTTTGGAGTCCCATGGAGTCGACTTCACTACTTTCCAGCTAGAGGGCAGGGCCCGCAGATGGTGGCAGTCATTTATCCTGGGTAGGCCAGCAGGTTCCCCTACTATCACATGGGAGCAGTTCACTCAGTTGTTCCTGGACAGGTATGTTCCACCCTCTGAGAGGGAGGAGTTGCGGTACCAGTTTGCGCAGCTGGAGCTGGGGCAAATATCAGTGATAGACTACGAGGCCAGGTTTTCAGAGTTATCTCGCCATGCCCTCATGATTCTTCCTACAGATGTTGAGAGAGTGCAGAGGTTTGTAGCTGGATTGCACTCGGGTATTAGGGCCAACATGGCCCGAGAGGTGGAGATGGGTACTCCTTATCAGCTTATGGTCGAGATAGCTCGCCGGATTGAGGGTTACCGATCGAGGGGCAGAGAGCAGGGTCAGCAGGACAAGAGAGCTAGATTTTCTGGAGATTTCAGAGGTGCCCCAGCCAGGGGTAGAGGTCAGTTTGGTAGAGGCCAGCTCAGCAGGCATCCATATTCAGCTCCTCCACCACCTTCTCGGGGTGCTCCAGTGAGACCTTATTTCAGCGCCATACAGGAGAGTTCTTACCGCCCACCAGCTATTCAGGGTCCCTCCGGCGGGTATTCAGGTCATCAGGGGTCTCCTAGTTCTTACTTCAGTTCCATGTCAGAGAATTCTCATCGTCCCCTAGCTATTCAGGGTTCATCTTCAGGGCAGCAGGCCATGCCTCCAGCGAGGTGTTACGAGTGTAGGGATTCAGGACATATGAGGAGGACTTGTCCCAGGCTTAGGGGCAAGGCTATTCAGCAGAGTCACCAGCCCGCACTCCCAGCACCGGCGCCTCGTCCACCTAGGGGTGGAGGACAGGCTGGTAAAGGTCGCCCCAGAGGTAGAGGCCAGGCAGGGGGGGCTCAGCTAGCTCCTATTCAATCCAGCGGAGGTCAGACTTCAGGTACTCCAGCCAGATTCTATGTCATTCCGGCCCGAGTAGATGCAGTGGCCTCAGATGCCATGATCACAGGTATTATTTCAGTATGTGGTAGAGAGGCATAAGTGCTATTTGACCCATGATCTACTTATTTATATGTGCCAGCGTTGTTTGCTTGTTTTCTTGATGCTCCTCAGAAGTCCTTGGGTTCTCCTATATATGTATCCACTCCCATTGGTGATTCTGTAGTGGTAGACCGGATTTATCGGTCTTGCGTGATCACATTCTGTGGGTTCGAGTCTAGAGCGGACCTCATATGGTTGATTTCGAGATTATCCTGGGAATGGATTGGCTATCTCCTCATCATTCCATCTTGGATTGCCATGCCAAGACGGTTACTTTGTCCATGCCTGAGTTGCCTAGGCTGAAGTGGAGAGGTTCCTTCGTTAGTGCAGCCAGTAGAGTTATTTCATTCCTGAAGGCTCGACATATGGTCGAGAAGAGTTGTTTGGTGTATCTTGCTTATGTGCGGGACACCACCGCCGAGTCTCCGACGATTGATTCAGCGCCCGTTGTTCGAGAGTTTGCTGATGTATTCCCTTAAGACCTTCCAGGAATGCCTCCGGATCGTGATATTGATTTCTGCATTGATTTAGCTCAAGATACCCAGCCTATTTCCATTCCCCGTACCGTATGCTCCTAAGGAGTTGAAGGAACAACTAGAAGAGTTGTTGACTAAGGGGTTTATCAGACCGAGTGTATCACCGTGGGGTGCTCCAGTTCTATTTGTGAAGAAGAAGGGGTCCATGCAAATGTGTATTGATTACCGCCAGCAGAACAAGGTCACCATCAAAAACAAGTATCCATTTCCGCGCATTGATGATTTTTTCGACCACTTGTAGGGTGCAAGGGAACTGCAGAGCAAGCGGAAGAAAACGTAAGGTCGCGCGTTAGCACTCCTGCAAGAAAACAGATGCGCTGTTTTCTAAGATAGACTTGAGATCGGGTTATCATCAGTTGAATATTCGGGCCTCAGATGTCCCAAAGACTGCTTTTCGTACGAGATATGGCCACTATGAGCTCACGGTGATGTCCTTTGGCTTGACTAATGCTCCAGCATCATTTATGGATTTGATGAATAGGGTGTTCATGTCGTATATTGATTTTTTGTCATCGTCTTCATTGATGACATCTTGACTTACTCACGTAGCCTGGGAGAGCGAGAGTTGTGCTCCAGCAGGTTAAGTATCGTGATCTAAAGCAGTATTTCTGGTGGAGACGGATGAAGAAAGACATTGTGGAGTATGTGGCTGAGTGTCTTAACTTCCAGCAGGTTAAGTATGAGCATTAGAGGCCAGGAGGCCTACTTCAGCAGATGCCCGTTCCTGAGTGGAAGTAGGAGCGCATCACTATGGACTTCGTGGTTGGGTTGCCTCGGACCTTGCGGAAGGTTGACCCGGTTTGGGTCATTGTGGATAGATTGACCAAATCAACGCATTTTATTCCGGTGTGTACTACTTATACTTCTGAGAGGCTAGCCCAGATTTTCATTCGAGAGATAGTCCGGTTGCATGGTGTGCCGGTGTCCATTTTATCAGATCAAGGTCCTCAGTTCACCTCGCACTTCTGGAGAGCATTGCACAGAGAGATGGGTACTCAGATAGACCTCAGCACAGTATTTCATCTGCAGACTGATGGTCAGTCGGAGCGTACGATTCAGATATTGGAGGACATGCTCAGAGCATGTGTGATTGATTTTGGGGGTCAGTGGGACCAGTTTTTGCCTTTGACCGAGTTTGCTTACAATAACAGTTATCAGTGCATCATTGAGATGGCTCCATTTGAGGCTTTATATGGTCGGCGATGTCGTTCTCCTATCGGGTGGTTTGAGCCTGGCAAGGCTAAGTTATATGGCACGGACCTGGTGAGAGATGCCTTAGAGAAGGTGAAGTTGATTCAGGAGAGGCTCCGCATAGCACAGTCCAGATAAAAGAGTTACGCGGATCAGAGGGCACGGGATGTGTTATTTATGGAGGGAGATAAGGTTCTACTGAAGGTTTCGCCGATGAAGGGCATTATGAGATTCGGGAAGAAAGGAAAGCTGAGCCCGAGGTTTATAGGTCATTTAGAGGTATTGAGGCGTGTTGGAGAGGTTGCCTATGAGCTTGCTCTACCTCCTCACTTATCGGGAGTCCATCTGGTCTTTCATGTATCCATGCTCCAGAGGTATCACGCCGATTTCTCTCACGTGGTTGAATTCAGCACTATTCAGTTGGATGAGAGATTGGGCTACGAGGAGGAGCCAGTTGACAATATAGACAGACAAGACCGCCAGTTGAGGTTCAAGCGAGTCTCTGCGGTAAAGGTCCAGTGGAGAGGCCAACCAGTTTAGGAGGCGACTTGGAAGTCCGAGGAGGATATGCAGAGCAGATATCCACACTTATTCAGCACTTCAGGTATGATTCTAGACCCGTTCGAGGACGAACATATGTTTAAGAGGTGGAGAATGTAACGACCCGATCGGTTGTTTTGTATATCCGGACCCCATTCCCCTAAATAAGACTTCCTGTAGCGACTTTCAGTGATTCATGACTTGCGGGGACGGGTGGTTCGGGATTCGGAAGTGTATAGGGTAATATAGGAACACTTGGTTCCTTAAGATTTGTCTTTTAAGGCCGAGTTTGACTTCGGTCAACATTTGGAGTAAACGACCTTTGAATCAAGTTTCCCCAATTCCAATAGCTTCGTATGAGGATTTCGGACTTGTGCGTATGTCCGGAATGGGTTTTGGATGACCCGGAGTGTTTCGAGGCCACATAGCGAAAATAGAGTTTCCTTAAGTTCATAATTTGGTTTGGAATGTGTTTTTGAGTTATCGAGATCCGAACAGAATTCCGAGACCGAGAATAGTTCTGTTAGGTCATTTATGACTTGCTTGCAAAATTTGGTGTCATTCCGAGTAGTATAGGTCGGTTCGGCGCATTTAAATAAATTTTTATTTTATTTTTTAAAATAGTCGTTGGACCCGTATGGCCCGATTGAACTGGCCCAGGCCCGCCTGCCGGTCTCGGGCTAAACTGGCCCGGGCTCACGGTTCCTAACCTAAGGCCACCCCATATGGGCTCATAGGCCCGCCAAGATCGTTTAGCCCAAAAGCCTATATGGGCCGCGGGCCCGATCCGGTCCCGGGTCCGGGCCACCTCCCGGCCTTACTCCAGATTCCAAGTTGTCACTCTTCTGTCTTATGTAGTTTGGTCTAGTGATGTCTTTAATTTATGTAATTATTCAGTCCAAACAGCAAATGGATATAGATATCGTGCTTCAAACAAGAATCATTAATCTATAAGCAACTGTATCCACGAAACGATTTTGGAGTTATATTTTGTAACAACTGAGTTATTTCCCGTCAAAAGTCGTACTCCTGCTTGAAAATAGTACAAAATTTTGTAGTATTTCTTAATTATATATGTATAACCCGCCATGTCATTTTCCTTAGAATTTCATTCCACACAATAAGCTTTTGGAAAATATCAAATAAACGACTTAGAGTTACCAAAACATTAAATAAGTAAATGACTAAGAAAATACGAAATGTTGCCTTTATAATTTAACGCCGAGAAGTAATGTATCTAGGTCGATTAGAGATTCAACTTCTTTCTCTCCTATTTTTTAGCCAGCTAACATAAGGGACTAAGGTATAATAAACTCGGCCAAAATATAAGATTCGAAGAGCTCGACACACAATCTTATCATATTTGTGTCTGAGTTTACTCCTTGCACTTCGGACAACCATTCATATATAGCCGGCTTCCATCTTTCTTGAAACGAAATTAAAGAGAGTGTAGTCGAATTAAACTGCTTGATTCTAAAATTAGTGATAAGTAAATATTAGTTTCGATCAAGCCTTACCATCCTGTCACTGAATTGTCTGAGGTTGAAGTTAACCATTTTGAAAAGAGAGAAAAACTTTGTCACGTGAAGCCAATGAAGAGTAAATCACGGGTATGGAAGATATTTAAAATCAAGACGTACGACAAAAGATGATACTAAAATCATATGTAAAGGTCCCCATAAATTTCATATTGTCACTTAAAGTCCAAACAAGAGACAAGTTTTCATTGAAAACTGCACAGCCAAAGAACATGCCATTAATTTGCATTTATTTTATTTTTTTCTAACTTTTCTTATATCTTTCAATTATAAGAAACATATCCTATACTTGAGCTCGACTATACAACTTTGAAATACATCATGGGGAGGTTCAATTTCTTAACTCTGTTAGTGATTATTATTCAAGTTGTACAACCTCCAATATTTGTTTTTGGTGCTACCAAAGGAAAGAATATCATAACAGTTTTGAGTATTGATGGAGGTGGAATTAGAGGCATTATTCCTGGAACAATTCTTGCCTTTCTTGAATCCAAGCTTCAGGTAAGCATTGTGTTAGCTGTTCTATGTATTCATCCCTTCTTCGGAAAACTTTTTTTATTTTATGTATATTTACTATCCGTTAATTTCCTTCTACTTTTCGATGCATCTAATTTTAAAAATTCTAGCTCCGTTATTGCATATATATCTATGGTCTAATGGTCCTCAACATATTTAATTTATGTTGGATTTTGATAGGAGCTTGATGGACCAAATGCAAGGATTATAGACTATTTTGATGTAGTAGCAGGAACAAGCACAGGCGGATTAGTTACTACTATGCTCACAGCTCCAAACACAGATAATCGCCCTTTATATGCAGCTAAACATATTTCCACCTTTTACATGGAACACTGCCCTCACATCTTTCCCGCAAGCCGGTGATGTGACTTTAAATTTTGAATTCACCTCTGATTCTAATTAATTATCGATCACAGAACTATCGGGCAAGGGCGCCTCTTTTTTTTTTTCTTTTTTTTTTTTTGTATTGTGACTATGTAAATATGTTATATGCAGCCGTAACAGCTTTGTGCATAGGATATTCAATTTGTTTGGAGGACCAAAGTACGATGGGAAGTACTTAAGATTATTGGTTGAATCAATATTAGGCAATCTTACTATGAAGCAGACATTGACTCATACTGTCATCCCTGCTTTTGATATCAAGCGCCTTCAACCAATTATATTCACCACCGTTGATGTATGTTTCTTGTTATCTAAATAAATTATTTTATTGTTTTTGGTACGATAAAAGTCAATTCTTATAAAAAAATTATTTGGAATATTTATTTACTAAGATAAATTTCAAAAAAAGATATGTGAAAGATTAATAAAAATTTCAGTAAATTAGAGTGTTCTATAATAAAACTTTTGAGTACTAATTAAATGTTGTTAAACAATAATGTCTAAGTAATAGTTGAAGTGATATGGAGTTAAAATTATCCATAAGTAAAGGAATTATAATCTTTTCGTTCTATCATTATGAAGTTTTCACTTTTGATATCATAGTAAAACATCCGGAAATTTTTTTCACGGAAAGCGTTTTCTTCTTAAATATAATTTTTGTCGTACCAAACATATATTATGTTTTAATTTTCTCCCTTATGAACATGATGGGTTATTGTTATTTGAATTTGCATCTAGGCCAGAGCAAATGTCTCTAAGAATGTTTTATTATCAGACATTTGTCTCAGTACCTCAGCAGCACCCACCTTTTTGCCGGTACACTATTTTGAGACTAGAGATACTCAAGGGAGAATACGCACATTTGATATGATTGATGGAGGTGTAGCTGCAAATAATCCAGTAAGTAGCCATTTGGGAAAAAAATATTTATAAATAATTTTAGTAGCCATTTGGGGAAAAAGAAAATTTAACTTACGTATACCAGCATAAATTTGTATTGTCAGTATCATTAACATATTTATTAGGTATCTACCTTATTGTTTCATGTTACTAATTTCTCTTTTTTATTTTTATTTTTATTTTTTTATTTTTTTTATTTTTTTTGAATTTATGAATGGCTACGTTTAGTTATTAGATTATCTAATAGTATAAATCTTAATTCATATTGTCATTATGTAGAAGTTTAACTCATAGAAAAAACAGTACTCTTGTTGTTCTATTTTATGTGACACTATTTCTTTATAAATAGTTCTAGAAAGAATGACTCATGCATTTTTATATTTCGAAATAATTTAAATGTTAATTTTTTATTTTACCCTTAACGGCCCATAAATTTTGATATTCGAAAATAATTTTATTTTTTATTTTTTATTTTTAATTCTACCCTAATGACATTCTTTTATAAATGTCGTCATATGGCTACTCTCTTCTAGTGAGGTTACAAGTTTTGAAAGTCATATGCTTTTCTTCTTAAATTCTAAGTTTATCAAATCATGCCACATAAGTTGAAACGGAGGAAGTATACCTTCAATCTACTCCTCAAAGAAGGAATGGAGGACCGCTTTCTTAATAATTCAAATAGATAGTTCTGCTCACATCAAGGGAAGTTATACGTTCTTCATTAACTGAGAAGTTCATTGGTTCGCCTTTAACTCTAGCCTCTCATTTAACTCGCGACTTGGTCAATTTCTCAGTCCCTTGTCAAAATGCAAATATATGAGAGAGTTTTCGGTACTAATAAAATTGCACTATTCTTTAACTCTATTTTGCAGACCCAAATGGCAATTACACACATTTCAAAAGAAATAATGAGGGGCAAATTTCAGTATGAAGAGATGGAAACAATGGACAGCAAGAAGATGTTGGTTCTATCATTAGGCACAGGTATTGGCAAGCACCAAGGGTATAACGCAGCCTCGGCATCAAAATGGGGCTTACTTGGTTGGGTTTATAACTATGGTCAGACACCAATATTAGATGTTTATAACGATGCAAGTGCTGATATGGTGGATATACATGTTTCAACTATGTTTCAGACACTTCATAGTGAAAAGAATTACCTCAGAATTCAGGTAATTAACAAAACTAGAATTTTTCTATAATTTGACTATTATATATTTAACATAAAGAAAACATTGATATATAAACTAAAACTGCCCGAAATTCATCAACTCAGCACCAAATATTACAGCTAATTAATATACTGCCATATAAGATAAAATTGTCAAATAAACACTAGCACATCATTAAATATAGGAGTAGTTATATCAACTTCTTAATTTTTTTCTGCTAATAAATTTTGGTGCTTCTAATCCAAATAGGAGTATGAGATTGTGGAGATATTAATTGCACGTCGACGTGAGTTTGATATACTGATGATTTGACACTGCTTATTTGGCACTTTAATCTAATGTGATGGTTTAGTTGTAATTTGATGAATTTCTGGTGATTTTCATTTAAGCGAAAGTAATACTATATAGTTTACATACTTTTTAGTCACAAATTAAAATTTAGTTTTATAATCTTTGCACACATTTAGTTTGATGACCATATTCATGAAATTAACTCTGCTATATATATATATGGCTGTCCCGGCCCGGACAGGAGGACAATTTGATAGGGGATGCTGCATCAATGGATATAGCAACCACAAAAAATATGCACACACTTGTGCAGATTGGTAACAATCTATTGAAGAAGCCAGTTTCAAGGGTCAACTTAGAGACAGGCCAATATGAACCAGTTCAAGGGGAAGGAACAAATGAAGAAGCTCTAATCCGTTTTGCTAAGTTACTTTCAGAGGAAAAGAAGCTTCGATACAGCAACTGAATAGTTTACTACTTAAGTTTATTTTAGGAAATTAAATGCTCAACGAATTTTATCATTCCACGAATAGTGAGATTTAGTAGGCGTTTGGACATAAAAATTGTAATTTCTGAAAGAAAATAGTATTTGAAGTTAAGTTGAAAAATAATATTTAGAATTTGAAATTTTGTTTGAAAATGCATTTCACTTAAAAAAAATATATTGCAATTTTCTGAGTAAGGTAAAAAAAATTTCCGAAAATTTTGAAAAAGTTGTCAAATCCACTTTTTGGTTTCTGAAAAACTCATTTTTCATAAATTTTCAAAAACTTGCAAAATTTCATGGACAAATGTCACGACCCGGAATTCCCACATTCGTGACGCTGATGGCGCCTAACATTTCACTTGCTAGGCAAGCCAACGTTAGCGGATCTTTAAGCCAATTTTAATCAATTCAAATAAGTAAAATAAGTTAAACCGAAATGAAACTAAAACAGTGTATGAAATGACATAAAAATCAATAATATCTAAGTACAACCCGAATCTGGAGTCACAAGTACACGAGCTTCTAGAGTTTCTACAAATAAGGTTTGAAATAAATACAACTTTCTCGAATGAAAAGAACAATAAATAGGGGGAATGAAAAAGGACTTCAAGGTCTGCGGATGTCAACAGATCTAGCTCGAGTCTCCAAATGCTAATCCGAGTTGATGCACCTCATGTACAACTGGAACCAGTACCAAAATATGCACTAGAAGTGCAGAGTATAGTATGAGTATAACTGACCCAATGTACTCCGTAAGTGTTGAGCCTAACCTCAACGAGGTAGTGACGAGGCTATGATAGGACACCTGATGTGTGGCTAGAATTCATGATTTTAAGCATTATATACCTTGCATTTTATGTGCTTTAATGATAAAAATACACGTCGTATGTGCCTAATGGAGTTTATTTAATGTGTAGGTGAGTTGGAAATGGAAGNTGATGCGTGGCTAGAATTCATGATTTTAAGCATTATATACCTTGCATTTTATGTGCTTTAATGATAAAAATACACGTCGTATGTGCCTAATGGAGTTTATTTAATGTGTAGGTGAGTTGGAAATGGAAGCCGAGCTACATGAGAGTATAAACGTCGGAAAATACGCGCAAGAGTCGAAAAGGAGCGACCCGGGACAAGCCTGGCGTTAGCCTGGCGTTTGGTTCCAAACGCCAGGGGGTACCTGGCGTTACCCAGGCATTACCCTCCAAACTCCAGGGGGTGCCTGGCGTTACCCAGGCGTTACCCTCCAAAAGCCAGGGGGTGCCTGGCGTTACCCAGGCGTTATCCCCCAAACGCCAGGGTGCCTGTTTCGGTG